>APFE030207496.1:99577-119128 GCA_000404065.3 Pinus taeda
TAGAAGTCCATCTATTTTTCCAACTTGATCAATCATCCATAAACAGCAACCTGCAATCCATAGACATGATCCATATGTCTAAAAAATAGACATAGTCTAAAAATAGACTTGCGCTAAAAATAGCCTGCGGGCCCACTTAGTGAAGGCGACTCTTTTCACTAAGCTCCATCATCTTGTTGCAATCTCAACATATGTTTCACATGTATTGATTTATATTTATGTGATGTGGTGTATATTGAATTTATGGTGAAACCCTAGTTTCATGTTTTTGTGCATAAATGTTTTTAATTATCTTTGCATTTCCTTTGTGCATATATATTTACGTAATTCAGATGCATGGACACTACATTATTTCCATTTAGCACTACATTATTGCTAACCGAAAACTAACAGGTATAAGAGAAACCATGGTAGGGTTATAGTTTTTCTCGCTTTCGTAATGAATTTATGCATATTTAAATAGTTTGGGTTTGGTAGTGTTGTCCGACTGGGTTCCAGGGACATTACAAGGTTGTATTAGAGGCCAGATCGCAACACTGGGCTTGGATGGGCTTAATTTTTTTTACAGGGAAAAGTTATAGGTTGCCTACAAACTGTTCAAAATAATTCATGAGGCTTAAAAGTGGAAAATTTGTTGAATTCGAGACAAGATCTATTGGAGTGAGAATAAAAAGGAATTAGATTGTCTTACATGCTTGGAGATTGCGGATCAATGGCAAATTTTAGCAGTAAAATGCTAAAACTGTGTAACAAAAGCTTCAGGTGGATGACAGGAATTTCCATCAGTTATTATGGAAACCCCTATCAATTATGGTGTAAATTTCCATATAGTCGAGTTAAATTACCATTGGAGGGAAGAGTTCCAAGAGGGGTGACCTAGTAGTGTGACATCAACGATGATGTTGGTGGTTAGGTGGAAAAACCAGGGTCATTCAATCAATATGATGATAACCATAGATCTCATCAAGTGCAGGAGGTGGACGTAACCCCTAGACAAGTTATAATGCAATGCAAGATATCAACCATTGATCTGGGGAGATATGGACTGTTAGATCTCATAAGATGTAAAGGGCACCTTTAGACATCACACAAATTGCAATTTGACATGAGATATGGGTCGTCTTATCAAAATTCAGGTGTGGGAGGATATGGTAGCACTCAAGCACGTTAGAGCTTGATTGATCCTGATGGATGTTGATGGCCACCCACCTATCCCACTTGGACCTCGACAACTGTCTCTTTCAGTTTTTCAGTTTCCGTAATTGTAGCACAACTTACTATTTTTAGCAGTTTTTTGGGTCTTGAACTTCTGGAGCCGTTTTGAGGCCCTAAATGATGTTTTTTGGGAAATCTGGGAGCAACATGGGTCCATGGACTAATGTTGCTCTTTCCAAAGTTGTAGTGCTCAGATAGATCTTTCTAACAAGCTATTGTACGCATCAAACAAAGATCAGGTGCCAAAGTTACAACCCCAAGAAGTTGATGTACCAACTTACCCAAACAGGGCCCACAATTTGGCGTTTCATCTTTTAGGGTTATGTTTTGGGATGTTAAGGGTTTTCCATTGTTTCTCAACAATAAATAGGCCTTCGAGCCTCATTGTAACACAGTTTAGAGGCATGTAGCTGCCACTTCTCTTCTTAGAGATAAACTACCATCGCCCTCGCTGGTTTATTTCCATTACTGTTTGTAAGCATATTTCAATATTTTACATTAATGAAATGAAGTATTATTTCCACTGCATCTCTGTGTTTATGGTTATCTTTGTAATTTTTTTCGTTCCTGTTTGAATTCAGATCAGTGGTATCAGAGCGGTTGGCTTTTTCTCTGTTTTTCTTTGCATGTCCCCAACGAGGTCGGGATATAAGGAGTTAGGGCTTGAACTGGTCTAACCTTTGCAAGACCAGCCTCGCAAATCCCGACGGCCTCCCATGGCGGATGAAAAGAAAGACGAGGAGGCAAGAGATGCTATCAAAATCTTGCTTGAAGAAGCCCTTGAGCGAAAAAGGAACGCGATGATGGACAACTTTTCCCAGATCCTTCAAGGACTACCCAGAGGTGGCACATCGGCTTCCAAAAGCTACTCTGGGAACGCCACACCATTCAAGGTATAAGTTAATTTTGAAATCCCCATATTCGAGGGTCAGATAGGTGCGGATGCTATCGATAAATGGTTAAATCTACTAGAGGGTTATTTTTCTGTTCATGATTTTTCCAGTCGGGAAAAGATTATTTTCGCTCTTCTCAAAGAAGCCCCCCACGTCAAGGACTAGTGGGAAACCTGCTGCTAGTAGAAGGATGAAAGTACAGGCTCATTATTTTTAGCCACACCCTCTTGGGATTCATTCCGGGATGCCACCAAGGAGCAGTACTACCCTGTCAAAAGCTACGAGCACAAATACATAACGTGGACCACGCTATGGCAGGGAAGGAACCAAGATGTGCTGGAGTTCACAAACATTTCTCATACCCTTTGCACACAGTTGAGTATTAAGGATTTTGAGCTGCATTTGGTACTCAAATACCATGAATGCCTATACAGATACATCTAGGAAGAGATGGAGTTCCTGAACATCTCCTCCCTGGGCACGATGTATCAATACGCTGTCAAAATTGAGCAAAAGTTCAAACAGAAGAAGCGAGACTTTGGATTTGCAAATCCAAAGACCAAAGGACAAAGCCAAGGCGGGGTGACCCAAGACAACCTTTCAAAGCCACTAGAAAATAACAACACCATGAAGTCGAAGAAGGACACAGGAAAGTGGTGTGAGTTTGACAAGAGCGCCACTCACAACACAAGTGAGTGTCGGACGAAGCAGTCACTAGTGGCTAAGTTGAAGGCTTCAGAATGAGATGCATGTTCCGACCCTGAGACAGAACCTGACAAGGGGAATGGCAAAGGGAAGCAGATCATTGATGTGGAGCCCAACATCACTGTTGCCACTGCCAAGATCCAGAAGAATGAGCCTGAAGATCCAGAGGAGGGGGAGCATCTTTTCCACTCACAGATGTGGGCGAAGGGTTCTCCGCTGCAATTCATTGTTGACAGTGGCAACCAAAAGAACCTCATTTTAGCGGAGGTCTTGAAGCAGTTGGGCCTACTGACTACACCACACCCGCAGTGGTACATTATCGGGTGGCTTCACCAAGGATGAGATCTTTGAGTTCGCCAATAGTGCCACCTTCCCTACAACATCACGCCCTTCACAGACGAGGTATTGTGTGATGTTGCACCTCTAGATGTTTGTGATGTACTATTTGGCCAACCATACTTGTGGAAGCAACATGCTGTGTATGAGTCAAGGCCTCGTGCTGTTATTATTACTTTGGGTAATTCATTACATAGGATACCAGAGGTAGCCCCACCTACTGTCACCTCTTTGATCTCTACTAAGAAATGCAACAAGATCGTCTCCCAGACTAGGAAATTCATTTTCTATCTGGTTCGCTCCCAAAGTAAGGGGAAGATCGTAGCCACATCCATGACCCCCACGAAGGGTTACTCCATGCAGCAGTAGCAACAAAGGGATATGGTCATGACAGAACATAGGAACAAATTCTCCTCACCCACAGGGGTACCACACAAGCTTCAAGTGGGCAACAAAGTCTAGTTGCATCTGCAGAAAGAACGCCTTACAAGAGCCCATCAGAAGCTCCAACCACGCTGACATGGTACTTACGCCATTACGAAGGATGTGGGAAATAATGCTTTGGAGCACAACATTCCTTCACCTGCACCAAGTGTTCAATGTGTACCACCCTCGACCATGCTTCCCACCATTACTGGACACATCCGAGATTGCAAAACAACTCACCAAGGACCAAGTTCAGCAGATGGAGGAACTTAACGCAATGGGGACCATTGCTTCCTAAGGGGGGAGGAATGATCCAGGTGGATGTTGGTGGCCACCCACCTATCCCACTTGGACCCGCACAACTGTCTCTTTTAGTTTCTCAGTTTCCGTAATTGTAGCACAATTTACTATTTTTAGCAGTTTTTCGGTTCCTGAACTTCCGGAGCCATTTTGAGGCCCTAAATGACGTTTTTTGGGAACTCTGGGAGCAACATGGGTCCATGGACCGATGGGTCCATGGATCGATGTTGCTCTTCCCAAAGTTGTAGTGGTCGGATAGATCTTTTTAACAAGCTATTGTATGAGTCAAACGAAGATCGAGTGCCAAAGTTACGATCCCGAGAAGTTGATGTACCAACTTACCCAAAACAGGACCAACAATTTGGTGTTTCATCTTCTAGGGTTAGGTTTTTGGATGTTAAGGGTTTTCCATTGTTTCTAAACAATAAATAGGCCTTCGAGCCTCATTGTAACACATTTCAGAGGCATGTAGCTGCCACATCTCTTCTTAGAGATAAGCTACCATCACCCTAGCTGGTTTATTTCCATTACTGTTTGTAAGCATATTTTAGTATTTTACATTAATGAAATGAAGTATTATTTCTGCTACATCTCTGTTTTTATGGTTACCTCTGTAATTTTTTGCATTCCTATTTAAATCTAGATCATTGATGGCCCATCATGACTATCAATCAAGATGCACTAGAGATGTCTGATCTCATCAGAAGTGCGAGTGTGTTTTAACCCCTGTGAAAGTTGTGGTGTGATATGAGATCTTGAATGTTGATCATGATTAATCTGAACCACCATATCTCAGCACGATGCAACTTCGTTTTAGCATCTAGGTAAGTATGGGGTTTGAGTTTTTGTAGGTCATTGGATCAAGCAAACTTAGATCATTGGATCAGGGAAAAAAATTGTGTTGTTGTGGTGCTGACATGGTGAGTGGACCCCACGCTTAGTCGTGACCATTCAATCCTCGCCACATGGAAGACATGTGAATTATGGAAGGCCTAGGTAGGGGGTGACATACAAAAATGAATACAAATGGGTTCTCGGTGTTGAGAGAAAATCTTGGTATGCTAGTTCACATCCAATGCGAACTAAGGGAACCGACTTGGTACAAAGAGTAACAATCAAATGAAGTTAGAGGAAAAGGAGCTACTATGCCAAAAGATAATTACAGATGATTACAAGTGATATTATATGTGAGAATTCAACTACATAACCTCATTATGAGGGGATTCGATTGGCTTAGGGGTGTGAAATGATTAAAATATTGACAATTGTTGCCATAATCATCGTTAATGGTAAAGGGTGTCAGTGGATGATTGGTGCTTTTATGTTGCTGAGTAGATGTTGTTGATAAATAGGTGAAGGAGATGGGTATGTGTTGCTTGTTAGAGGCTGATTGCATATGTTGTGATGTTATGGTTGTTATAGAGGTTTTGCCAATTGAAGTTGATGACATGCTTGTTATGCTTGCGTTGATGCACTGTGTTATGAAGATATTGTTGCATATGTTGTTGAGCTAGTGACATAAGTATGTTGCAGAGGTACTTGAAGAAGTTGTGATGCAAGGTAATGAAAAATGGTTTGAGGACTAATGAATGTAGAAGAAGTGCAATTTCATTGACAACATAGCAGAGGTGTTTTAAATATGCATGAAGATGTTGTAATGAAAGAGGTTGCAGAAATGGAAGAGGAATTTTTTAATTTTTCTTTAGTTTAGGGGACATACGTAGATTAGAGTCAAACTACTAGTGCCCCTAACCCAGATTGATAGTTAAGTACCAATATCCACAACCGATATTTGCAGTGGGTAACCAATGCCCATGTTTTGTTGATAGATTAAATAAAACTTTGGGGTTTGGATATTGTAATCAATAAAGTTGGCTTATATTAATGCATTTTAATTGAATATTTCAAAACTTATCTTATGTGTTTTTAATATTCATAAATCGAAATATTTTGGAAATGAAGAAATAGTCTTGGAATGCAAAGAGGCAAGATTGTTCACTTCATATTCTTATGTGGAATGCTAAAAACCAACAAATTTAATTTATGAAATATGTGATTTTGGAAGGATAAAATGTAAGAGATTATGTGGGAGAGTTAACTGATTTTTTGTGAGACCTTGTTCATGAATTATTTGGAACAAAGGGACAAAAGTAGAAGAGCATATTTGAGGAGGAGAAGAGGCAGAAACATAGATGGAGGTATGCAGAACTAAAGACCAAGTAAATTGGCACATTGTTTATTTTAAGTATCAGGTTTTCCTAGTCTCCTTTTAAGTTGTAGCCTGAAAAAGGAATAGGTTGGAGCCTTTTGAAGTTGAAGTAGGATCTTCCAAGAAAGTTTTAGCTTGCAGAACAAATTGAGGCAGAAGCCTCCTTTAGGTTGTAGCTTGCAAAAAATGAACATAAGAGGGAGTAGGAGCTTCCAAGCAAGTTGTAGCTTGCAAAATAAAAGAGAAGTTGGAGCCTCCAAAACCTGATGTAATAGAGGAAGTAGGAGCTTGCCTTTGCATCACAATAATAACAAATTTGTGGTTTTTCGCCTTTATGGGATTCCACTTATATTTGGTGTCCACATGTGTTGATTTGGTGTGCTGATTTTTATGTTGTGGTTTAAATGTTAAATTCTGTTTATGTGTTAAATATGATACTCTTATGATGTATTGCTAATTATTTAATAGTCCAGATAACCATTGAAAAGAAAACTAAAAGTTGATAAATTGATGTCCATGAATGCACTATATTGATTCACCCCCCCTCTTAGTATAGTTAAGTTTCCAATAATTAGTATCAAAGAGATTCCTTCTGTATCAACTTAACAACTGGAAGGTAGACTTGGTTACATCATGGGATTTCAAAGCCTACTCAATGCTTAGTACAACAAACTTTTAGGATTGGAGAGAGAAGGTAAAATATGAATTGATAGCCTATGGAATTGATGTTTGGAAGTTAGTATGTGATAGATAAAATAAATATTTCCCGTCAACGCAAGAAGAACAATGGAATTATCATGCAAAATGTGTAATTTATAACAATCTTCACAATCTGGACCTTGAGGCGGTGATAGATCTCAAATTTGCAAAAGAAATATGGGATAGCTTATAGGTCATGCAAGAAGGAGATTCCAATAATAGTAGTGGAGAAAAATAGAAGAAAAGGGGCTCTCAAAAAGAAATTGTTCAGTTCAATGAGACCTTTCCTGATAGTGTGAATGTACTTGATTCTCATGAGGAAAAGATAGATGAAAACCAAGTTAAGTTAGACTCTTCTTTGATTAAAATAGAAATATTGAGAAATGAAAATAGAGATTAGAAGAAGTTGTTGCAAATATGTTATGAAAAATATCATGAGTACTAATGAAATATGTTAGTAGCAAATGCAAGAAATTTGCTACTACTAGTGAAATCGAACTGAAATCAAGACACAAAAAATTCTTCTACTATTCTACAAAAAGGAAAACGCACGATTGAAACACATGCAACAACATGCAACCATAAAAACACAAGGAACACAAGGATTTTACAAGGAAACCCAACTGGGAAAAACCCCTCAAATTCTTTGCATCAATTCATATGAGAATATGGATCAATTGCAATGTCTTGCTTCAATCCAGAAGCACACCCTACACTACAATTCTGATCTCTTGTTCACTAATGTTACCCCCCTATTTGCTTATGCAATCCCGAAGGAAATTAGCACCTAAAAAATAGGAGAATTCCCTATTTCCTTGAGAAAATCCTAAAGTAATTGACCACCTACTCAATGCAAAAACATTGTACACTCAAATAGTATACAATTGATAACTAGAATGTGCCCTTTCCTCCACTCCAACTAGGTAATTCGAATTCCATGGATGACTGGGTTTATTTTTTGTAAATTGATTAGTTAACTGAGAGATTAGTGATTTAACAACGATTATAATTACTCAATTGGACTCCTACTAACTCCACTAAATACTAGAGCTCAGATAACCGAGTTTAACTAATAATAACTCTAATAAATTTTTAAAGTTTATGTAATCCACCCCCTCACATTTACCCAATTTCATCGGTCCACCAGGGTAAACATGAGATAATGAGTTACTATGACATGAACCAACCTCCAAGCCTAAGTTATGGAAGTGGGGCTAACAACTGAGACTTAATGATCACAAATTGACATCCTACAGGGATTACAAGACACACAGGGGCCAAAGAACCACCCCAGGTGACCAAATCTCGAGCTAAATTGTTTTTTTAGTGGCATAACACCCCAACCATATGTACCAGCCTACATGAGTCTAGTTGTGATGCTCCAACTGCATGCATAAGCATGCCTAAATGTGGTTGTGACCCAAAATCCTTAGTTTAGTGCCTGCAGTCCCAAGATCTGAGCCACAATTCTAGGCAAGCCTCTAAACCACTGCCCATAACTTTATGAGACTTTCTATAACCATATATGACATCAAGACAATACTAACCATATAAAACTTGAATAAGGACTTGACCTAACTAGGTCTAACCAAGATGATAATTTCGTCAAACATATAATGAACATGTAATCTACAGGTCATGAATGCATATATGAACATAGGAGTCTGAAACTTATTTGAGAATCACTAAGGAGGTCTAATGCCCTCTCATAATAGTTGCAATAGCACTTTTTAGCCCATGCATTCATTAACCATAAAATACTTATCACATTTTGAAAAAGACAAAGTTAGAATACATTACAAATCCATGCTTATAACCAACATATAACCAAATTATTAACCATGAAATAACAACCATAAAATCACCATAATAACAAGTACAAGTGCTAGTAAATTACAATAGGAAAATAAATCATATTACATTATGCAAAATTCAACCAAGTCAGGGACTTCCATGTACCACTGGACCATAGATTGGGCTGAACCAAATATTTCTTTCATCCAATCATGCCCATGCCATATTCCAATCATGATTGTGGGATCTCAATACATAAACAATCAGGGCTTCCTAGAGATTAAACCACCTCCACCCTCAACATACCATGATCCTTCCAAAACTGATCAAGAGATCAGGAAGCCCAAAACAAGCTTGGACGCCTCAGAGTTTATTGACCAATACCTTGAGGAATTTTCCTGTTTCCACCCAGCTGTTGAGGGCTTCTATGAGATTAAAACACCTCCACCCCCAACCCTTGAGAATTTTCCTAAGACCACCTCACTTGGTTCTAAAATCTTATGGCAATATAAAGGTCAACTAGAAAAGAATCCCATCACACCATGACTATCCGAAAATGGTAAGGCAAGGCTGAAACCATTGTCACATGAGGAAAAACTCATGCCAATGACAACAAAACCAAATACGGAAATGCATGTACCATGCATTCATAAACCAGCTAGGAAATCACACAAGCAACCTGTTACCTGCAAGTATTCCTGCTGAAGCTGCTTGATCCAACCTTCCATTCTTTTCATTTGCTTTCCTTGTCCTTCATTTTCCTTCCTATATCCAATGCTAGAATGCTCTAAGTGTGCAAAAATACGAGAGAATAGAGAGAGCTCCAAAATTGAATTGAAAAAAATGATCCAGGTGGATATTGGTGGCCACTCACCAATTCCACTTAGACCCCCACCATTGTTTCTTTCAGTTTCCTTAATTTTAGCACAATTTACTATTTTTTGCAGTTTTTCGGGTCCTAAACTTCCGGAGCCGTTTTGAGGCCCTAAATGACGTTTTTTGGCAATCTATTTGCCAGTGATTTTATGTCTAAAATCATCTTTTCCGCCGTATTCCTCGGAGAGATCTTTCCAACGGGTTATCATGCGCGTCAAATGAAGATACTATGACCAATTCGCGACCTCAGGAAGTTGGCTTTCGAACTAACTCCAATGGGGCCCATAAACTCTTGGTGTTACATCTCCTCGGGTTAGGGTTTTGGTTGTTTAGGGTTTGCTCTTATTTTCCAATAATAAAAAATTCCCTTGAGCCTCATTGTAACACAGTTCAGAGGCATGTAGCCCCCACATCTCTTCTTAGAGATAAACTACCATCGCCCGAGCTAGTCTTATTTCCATTCTATTTGTAAGCACATTTCAGTATTTGATATTACTGAAATGAAGTGTTATTTCTACTGCATCTTTTTATTTATGGTTATATCTTTAATTTTTTGCGTTCCTGTTTAAAGCCGGATCAATGGTATCAGAGCGGTCTGCTCTTTCTCTGTTTTTCTTTGCATGTCCCCAACGAGGTCGGGATATAAGGAGTTAGGGCCTTAACTGGTCGAACCTTTGCAAGACCAGCCTCACAAATCCCGATGGCCTACCATGGCGGGTGAAAAGAAATATGAGGGGGCAGGAGATCTTATCAAAATCTTGCTCGAGAAACCCTCGAGCGACAAAGGAACACGGTGATGGAAAACTTTCCCCAAATCCTTCAGTGGCTACTTGGAGGTGACACATCTACTTCTGACAGCTACTCTGGAAACACCACACCCTTTAAGGTACAAGTTAACTTTGACATTCCCATATTTGAGGGTCAGATAGACGCAGACGCTGTAGATAAATGGTTAAATCTGCTAGAAGGATATTTTTCCATTCATGTTTTTTCTAGCTAGGAAAAGATCACCTCTGCGCTTCTCAAAATAGCCCCCCACATCAAGGAGTGGTGGGAAACCTACTGTGAGCAGGAGGATGAAAGTACGAACTCATTATTTTCAGCCGCACCCACTTGGAACTAGTTCAGGGATGCCATCAAGGAGCAGTACTACCCTATTAGGAGCTATGAGGATAAATACATAAAGTGGACAATGCTGCGACAGGGAAGGGACCAAGATGTGTCGGAGTTTACCAATGTTTTTCATACCCTTTGCATGAAGTTGGGTATCAAGGATTTTGAGAAGCATTTGGTTCTCAATTACCTCAGCTGCCTGCACAGGTACATGTAGGACAAGATGAAATTCCTGGACATCTCCTCGCTCAACATGGCATACCGTTATGCGGTCAAGATCGAGCAAAAGTTTATACATGAACGCAATAAGTTACAAATATAACCATAAATACAAAGATGCAATATAAATAACACTTCATTTCATTAATATCAAATACTAAAATATGCTTACAAACAGAATGGAAATAAGACTAGCTCAGGCCATGGTAGCTTATCTTTGAGAAGAGATGTGGCAGCTACATGCCTCTGAACTACATTACAATGAGGCTCAAGGGACTTTTTTATTATTGAACAATAAGAGCAAACCCTAAACAACCAAAACCCTAACTTGAGGAGATGTAACACCAAGAGTTTATGGGCCCTGTTGGGGTGAGTTGGATAGCGAACTTCCCGGGGTCGCGACTTGGTCATATTATCTTCGTTTGACGTGCATGATAACCCATTGGAAAGATCTCTCCGAGGACGATGACAGAAATGATGACTACAAATAGAAAATAGCTGGCAGTGGATTGCCAAAAAAACGTCGTTTAGGGCCTCAAAATGGCTCCGAAAGTTTAGGACCCGAAAAACTGCTAAAAATAGTAAACTATGCTACAATTAAGGAAACTAAAAAACTGAAAGAAAAAATGGTATGGGTCCAAGTGGAATTGGTGGGTGGGCGCCAATATCCACCTGGATCATTGCTTTCCTTGTCCTTTATTCCCTTCCTATCTCTAATGCTAGAATGCTCCAAGAATGCTCCAAGTGTGCAATAGTACGAGAGAATAGAGAGAGCTCCAAAATTGAATTGAAAAAAGGTTGTGAATTGATCCCCAGAAGCCCTTTTATCATTAAAGCCTCTATTTTCTCCAATTTCCTCTATTTTCTTTCAATTTTCCTCTCATGCAAACCTGTGACCCTTCACCTCCCTTTCTCCTATTTTCCTTTACTTTCATAAATAAATTCAAATTAATGCCTCTTTGCCTTTGCCAATTTCCTTAGCCATAATAAACCAAAATGACACCCACTAGGATGTTTTGTAACATTCAACTTGGAATACGTGTCGCATGACGTTGGTTTCATTTTGCCTTTATTATATGAACTTTTAACTTGGGGTTGTTACATTTTAGCAATCAACCCATGCACAACTCTACTTCTAACCTATAACTCGATTTTGCTTACTTAACTAGGAGACAAAGCCATGTTGCTCCAACTAACTATAATCCAAGTCATCTTGCTGATGTGGAAAATCAAATTTCTCCATTTGACTACGACATAAGTCAAATGAAGCCTTTTCTTGCTACAATTTAACACTCCTTCTTAGCAAGAAAAGGGTTTTACACCACCCCTATCTTGCTCCTATGGAACTCAAATTTGCCTCTTGACAACGCCTTTGTCAAAATATGCATCTTGCTCCTTAGTGGGAATGTATTACAACATCATGCTTCTCCTCTGTACACAATCTCTCAAGTGATGGTACTTGATATCAATATATTTTGATCTATCATGAAATACTGGAGTTTCAGAGAGTTTGGTACAACTCTAATTATCACGTAAATCACAATAGGATCCATCTCCTAACTGAAAAGACCAATAAAAATTTTCCCCATCCAAATGGCCTCACATGTTGCTTGACTAACAACCATATGCTTGGCCTCTACTGAGTTGAGTGCTATAGATCTCTGTTTCCTACTATACAAGAAAATAATTATTGACCCAACACTCAAGATAGCTACGGAAGTGCTCTTCATGTCTGATGGACTCCCTTCCTAATCTACATTAGTGAAGCCTTGGAGCTTCATGCCATTAGTCCTCTTTACCATAACCTAAAATCTATTGTGCCTCTGAGGTGTCTAAGCACATGCTTTGTCACTTTCTACTGAAGCTTGGTAGGCTTCACCATAAACTATTTCAACTGATTAACTGCATAACATATGTCAGGTCTTGTGTTCACCAGATACATCAAGGACCCCACCAGCTGTCTGTAGATGGTAGCATCTACTGCCTCTCCTGTAGAATCATCCTCCTTCCTCTAGTTGGTAGCTAGAGGAGTGTTCATAGGCTTGCAGTCCTCCATATGTAACCTCTGAAGTATTTCAGAGATATAATTCCACTAGCCCACAAACAAATTTCCATCTCCATGCCACAACTCCAAAACAAAGAAGTAGTGCATAAAGCCCATGTCCTTCATCTTAGACTCTATTTTAAGCTCCTCCTTGTAAGAATAAATCAACTTCTCAACCCGTGTCAGTATCAAGTCATCTACATACATGACTAGAATGAACAATTTTCCTTCCACCACAATGTAGTAGAGATTGTCACATATGTCACTCTTAGTGAAGCCCAATCCACTGAGATATGTGTCTCTCAGAGCGTACCATGCATGAGTTGCTTACTTGAGACCATAAAGGGATCTCCCAAGTCTACACACCTCTCTCCCTATAAAATGTCTCAAATCCCTCAGGTTGATCTATGTAAATATGATCCCCAACCACTCCATTGAGGAAGCCAATCTTCACATCCATTTGGTGGATCTTCCGCCCCATCTACACAGCTATTGCTAGAATGGTTTTGATGGAGAAATATCTTTCCACAGAGGCAAATGTGTCCTCATAATTAACTCCCTCTACCTGTGAGAATCCTTTGGCCACAAATATGGCCTTGTACTTCTCGATACTATCATCAACTGCATGTTTCACTTTGTAAATCCATCTGGAACCAACCACTCACTTGTTCTTTGGTCTCAACCCCACCTCCCATAGATTTTTCTTCATGATGGAGTCATAATCCTCCACCATGGAATCTACCCACACTGGTTGGGAAACTTCCTCCTCCAATGCAGAAAGCTCAGAATCAATGAGTTATGGCATAAGTACCATATAACTAGTATACCTGTTTGGTGATATCCTCTGCTTGTGCAAGGATGTAGAACCTCCCACATCCTCATGTGCATCTTGCACCAACCTGTCAACCTCTCTAATTCTCTTCCTCCTTTCTCTAGGAGATTTTGGTTGAGTGGGTGCCTGCACTTGACCTCCCTTTTTCTCCTCCACATGTGGCCACTCCACAACATCCTGATGCTCTAATGGAGGCTCTTCCTTTGGATCTAGAAGCTCCTCCTCTGGTGGAATACTAAGCTCTCACTATAGAGAGATTCTCATAGTGCCTCCTCATCAAATCTGATATCTCTCCCCATCATTGTCATCCTGGGTGAGGAAAAATACACCCAAGAGTGAGGAAAAATACACCCAATAGTTATGAGGTGTCTTTGTGTATCCTACAAAGATCCCCATCTCAGTTGTAGGCTCCAAATTTTTCCTGCTATCCTTAGAGACATGACAATATATTGTAGCTCCAAAAATTTGAAAATGGGATACATTTGGCTTCCTTCCAAAGAAAGATTCTTCGGGTGTGATCATGACAAGTATTTTGTGACAACTATAGTTCTGAAAATAAACTGTTGTATTGCATGCTTTTGCGCACAGACATAGTGGAAGTCCTTGATCATGCAACATTTCTCTTGCATCCCCTACAATGCTTATGTTATTCTTCTCTGCCACCCCATTTTACTTTGGGTTGTAGGGTGCAATCAATTCTCTTATAATTGCTTCCTTGACACAAAAATCTTTGACATAGTTAGACACAAAATCTCCTACATTATCACTTCTCAGGGATTTAATTTTCTGACAAGTCTCATTTTCAACCAATGCTTTGAATTCAACAAATTTGTAAACACTTCATCTTTCTTCTTCATAAAATAGATCCAACACTTGTGGGAAAAGTCATATATGAAAATTACATAAGACTTGTGTTTTGTAACTGAGACTATAGAAAATGGCCCACACACATCAAAATGGACTCACTCCAAGATGGCTCCAGCTCTACTATCTCAACCCTGGAAGTAGGTTTTGACATGTTTTCCAAGAGTGCATCCCTTGCAAACATCATGTTGGTCAAGGGTGCATTTTGGAAGTCCTGTGGTAATATGTTGCATGATTTTCAAAGCTCCATGGTGTAGGTGACCCATGCGGTATCCCAGAGTTATCCAACATCTCAACTCTGAACATGTTTTGCTTTTCTGCTCAATGCAGCACATGCATCCACCTTTAGCTTTAAATATTTTTCACTCTAAAACAATTTTTTTTACTTGTCTAGTAGAAACATGCTTCAGAAAATATTTCCCTTTACTGAACACAACATCATATCCTTTGTTCTCCAATACAGGTACAAAAATCAAATTTCTCTTTAGTCGAGGCACATACATTACATTTTTCAGGTGAAGATATGAGTCGAACTCTCTCTCAAAGGTGACAGTGCCAATCACTTTGGTACTATACCTCCCATCATATCGAAGTTATATGTGTAATTGTAGGTCCTTCTCCTTCAGGTTGCTGAATAACTCCTTAGATCTTGTCATATGAAATGAGGCTCCAAAGTCCAAGTGCCATACACTGCCTGATACATGCATGTAATAAGGGTGAAATCCAATTCGAATTGTGATGCGAGAGAATCACCTCCTGCTCCTCTTGTAGGCTTCTTCCCGGATTTCTTGTGTAAACACTTGGTTGCATAGTTTCCATATTCGTGGTGGTGAAAACATATATTTTTTTGAGGTATTTCTTCTTGCCCTAGTTTTGATTGGATTCTGCCTTGCCTTGGGCCTTCTTACCCTTGCCTACCAAGGAAAAGTTTTCTTCCTCCTCAGCTTTGGGTATGGCACTACCTCTAGTGTTTCTTGTTATCTCCTCTTGCACCAAATCAACCAAAAGACTCTCCCAATATGGTAGTTCGTCTCTTCCATTAACTGAATCCAGATAGTTGTGCCAGGTTTTCAGAAGGCCAAGGACTGCTAAGCCCACAAGTTTAGATGATGGTACATTTTCTCCTACTCCTCCAAGTTCATCTTGAACCCAAGTGAATCTGGATAGGTATTGTGGAATGGATTCAATTTTCTGCATTCAAATGCTCCTGGTTTTATCTCTCAATGTCAATTTCTTGGCATCACTGCTACTCTGGAAGAGATCTATGAGAGTTTTCCACATTGCAAAAGGAGTATTCTTTCCATGCAAGTTCAAAACCACATGATCTCTGCCACCCTCCAAAATAATCCTCCGAACCTTTTCTTCCACTAAGCAAGTGTTTGTGCATTTGATGTTGTTGGTTTTGGAATATTAGATTGTATATTCCTATACTCCATTGTCATTTAGGATAAATTCCTTCATGTATTTCCATGAACAAAAATTCAAGGTGCCCTCGAATGCATACTAAAGTCTCAATCCATTAAAATACATTTTTCCTGCACTGAAGAGAGTCTGCACCAAAAACTCTGCAAATCAGAATTTCTTTGAGAGAAGATCTGGAACAAGTTTTTATGTAGTCTTTTGAAGCTCTGATACCATGTAAAAATTGCAAGAAATTTTCTACTACTAATGAAATCAAATTGAAATCAAGAGACATAAATTTCTTCTACTATTCTACAAAAATGTAAACACATGATAAAAACACATGCAACAACATTAAATAATCAAAACACAAGGAACACAATGATTTAACAATGGAACCCAACTAGGAAAAACCTCTCCACTGCTTTGCATTAATTCAGATGAGAATATGGATCAATTACAATGTCTTGCTTCAATCCAGAAGCACACCCTGCACTACAAACTACTCTCTTGTTTACTAGCCTACTCTTACCAATACTTAGCCAAAATAGGCCACTTTTATCCCCCTATTTCCTTACATAATATTGGAGGGAATTAAGGACTAAAAAATAGGAGAATTCCCTATTTCCTTGAGAAAATCCTGAAGGAATTGATCACCCGTTCAAAGCAAAAAAATTGTACACTCAACTAGTAGACAATTGATAATTACAATGTGCCTTTTTCTCCACTCCAACTAGGCAATTCAAATTCCATGCATGAATGGGTTTATTTTTATTAAATTGACCAGTTAACTAAGATATTAGTGAGTTAACCACTATTATAACTACTCAATTGAACTCCTATTGACTCCACTAAAGAATAGAGTTCATATAATTGAGTTTAACACAAATAACTCCACTAGTTTGCTAAATTTTAGCAATCAACCTATAAAAAAATCTACTTCTAGCCTATAACTCCAATTTACCGACTTAACTAGGAGAAAAAGCCATGTCACTCCAGCTAACTGCAATCCAAGTCATCTTTCTGATGTGGAAAATTGAATTTCTCCATATGATTAAGGCACAAGTCATATGAAACATTTTCTTGCTACATTTTAACACAACATATTCCCACATTAAGAGTGCTAATACAAGCATGAGTCATCATGGCAACAATAGTCATTCTCTTAATATAATAAGTACATAATCAATTTATCTTATTATGTTCAAGTGGTTGGAAACTGAGAGTGGGACTTCATCTCTCCACCCAACCTTAGATTAGCTTGCACTGCAGTCTTTCTTGCAACCAATCACTCCCAACCTAGATTCCATATTTTGAGAAGCACTTCTCAAAGGATTAAAATCATGTTTCTAGCTAAAAAAATGACTTCAGAGGCCCTAACACCTCCACCCACCAGCTAATAAAATCAACAACTATTTAATGCAACTAGCTAAAACAAGGAATCTAGAGGTAGACCACCTCCACCCACCAACCATTCCTTCCTCAGGCTGAAACAGAAAATCCAGAGACCTCCTAGTCTCCACCTACCAACTAAACAATGGAATATATAGGTCATCATCACCACCCTTAGCAACACAAGGGAATCTAGAGGTTGACACCTCAACCCTCAACAACACAAGGGAATCCGTAGGTCGGCACCTCCACCCTTAGGAACAAAAGGGAATCTAGATGTTGACACCTCCACTCTCAGTAACACAAGGGAATGTAGAGGTCGACACCTCCAGCCTCAACAACAACATGGATTCCATAGGTTTACACCTCCACCCTCAACAACACAAGGGAATCTAGAGGTTGACACCTCCACCCTCAACAACACAAGCATAGATAGTACCCAAGAATGGGAATCTGGAACAAACTACAATAATAATGAAACAAGCAAGGAAGATTTAAAACTCTCCTTACTAGGAATCTAAGAGACAGACCTACGCCCTAGTTGTCAAGGGAATCTAAAGATCATATATCTCCACCATCTAGTTATCCAGGGAATACAGATACTATTACCCTCACTCGAGAGATGTTCTCCATGTTAGAAAAGTATATATTACAGAGCAATGGAACACATAGAATATTGCATAAATATAAACACAGAAAATGCATAAAACCAGAGAGAAACAGATATACGTGGTTCACCCAGTTTGGGCTACATCCACCCCGAACAGCTAGTCCTTCCTTTCTATTATCCAACAAAATGAAGAGACACAACCTACAGTGGATTCACTATAATATCCTTTGTTTTCTCTCACAGTCTCACCTCTCTGTTTCTCGCTCGGAGAATACACCCCTATTACACAGCCTCAATACAATGCCCTCATATAAAGGGAGGGGTTGCCTTCTGGGCAAAAAACCCTAAACTAAACATAAGTTCTACCATCAGATCATCCGCCTAATGAACGATCCAGATTGACTACAAATTACTAAACTTTTACAAGGCAATTTTACATCTATTTCTAGCTTTGGGGCACTGCCCTCGAAACCCCCGCTGGGGGACCACTGGCCCCTGGACCCCCCAACCGGGGGGGATCGGCCCCCTTGGACCCCTGTGGGGGGGGAGCACCCCCTGCGTGGAGGGGTGTACTAAATTCTTGGGGTATACATCCGGCTGAGACAAAGACCTCTAAATAATTGTTCTCCACATCCAACAATCTCCCACTTGGAGAATGATTGTAGCAACTCCACCGCTGCTTCATTTGCTAGACAATGACTCCTCTTTCGACCTAGATGTTTCTCATCTTCATCATCATCCTTGAAGGCCAATTGAAACTGAGCATATTCTCAGTTTCTCCCTGGCTACAACTTTTTTTAGCATATATGCAGGATTTGGGCTAGTATGTATCTTTTGCAGCTTCAACTCTCCATCTTCCAACACTGATCATATGAAATGGTACTTGAGCTGTATGTGTTTAGTCCTGGAATGAAATGCTGAGTTATTTGCAAGATGAATGGCACTTTGGCTATCACTGTATAATGTGCCCATATCATGCTTCTTACCCAATTCACCCATAAACCTTTGTAACCAAATCATTTCTTTACTAGCCTCCGTAGCAGCAACATACTCTGCTTCTGTTGTTGAAAGTGCAACAACACTTTGGATTTTTGAAACCCAACTGACAGTTGTTCCACCAAAAATGAATACATATCCTGTAGTGCTTCTCCTGTTATCTTTGTCACCTGCCACATCTGCATCAACATATCCCTCTAGAGAAATGTTTGAACCACCAAAGCATAATGCTTGATCTGTGGTACCTTTCAAATATCTGAGAATCCATTTCACTGCAATCCAATGTTCCTTTCCTGGATTGTTCATGTACCCACTTACAACTCCCACTACATGTGCAATATCAGGCCTTATGCAAACCATTGCATACATTAAGCTTCCAACTGCTGATGCATATGGAACTTTAGACATATAATCCATGTCTTCTCGGGTCTTTGGAGACATTTCCTTACCAAGTTTGAAATGGCTAGCAAAATGTGTACTAACTGGTTTTGCATTGTGCATATTAATTCTTTTCAACACCTTTTGTATGTACTCATTCTGAGACAATGTTAATTTGCGATTTTTCCTGTCTCTAATTATTCTCATACCAAGGATTTGTTTTGCAGCTCCCAAATCCTTCATTGCAAA
>APFE030207498.1:456-16966 GCA_000404065.3 Pinus taeda
CTTACAATAACCCAATATTTCAGATCTTAAGATATTCAACCCAAAAGCATGCCTAAGCCAAATGATCTCCTTTGCTTTATATAGGCAAGCTCTTCCTCAAATCATGGATCATGGGGCTCAATAATAATAATGAAATAAAACAATACCATGGGCCAAAACCATAACAAACCAATACCATCAACTCAATACTAGGGATCAACACGTCTGTCGAGATGCCATGGTCCAAAAACCATAGGTTCAAATTCCAAGGACTAACTACCATGGACCAAAGATAAGTTTTCCCACATGAAATAAACTTTTCTCTACATAAAATTCCATGAATTTCTCCACATGAAATAAACTTTTATAAACTATTCTCTGCATAAAATTCCGTGAACTTTTCTCCTGCGTACTTCTTAATTCTCATCATATTGAGAGCCATGCCATGGGTGTTGCCATCAAGTACAACATCTGTAACATATAACCATACCAGAAACATAATGCCAACATCTATGGGGCACAATAATAACAACATGGGGACTAGATGGGCACAACAATACAATAAGGGGGTTGCACTAATAACAATAAGGGGATACACTAGTAGTATTGGGACTTAACGGGCCCCTCTCCTTCAAAAAGTTTTGTCCTCAATGCTTGCATAGTTCTGGATGCTTTTGTATAAAATTCTCCTCCTGCCATGTGGAATCTTCAATGGGTAAGTTATTCCACTTGATGTGATACTCTACAATTGATAGATTTCGTAGTTGTCAGGTTCTCGTTTCCATGACTACTTCAAGTTCCACTATGATTTTTCCTTCCTTGTCAAGTTCCAAAAATATTGTTTGTACTAGGAACTTGCCACCTATAACCTTCTTTAAGCATGAAACATGGAGAATTGGGGGCACTCGGGAAGATGAAGGAAGCTCCAATCTGTATGCCATAGTACCAATATTTTGCAACACCTTGTAAGGACCATAGTAATTTGGTGATAATTTATCATCCTTCTTAGGTTGCTTAAGGGACATTTGTTTGTATGGTTGTATCCGTAAAAATACCCAGTTGCCTACACCAAAACTTATTTCGTTGCTATGTTGTTTAGCCTGTCGTTTCATTTGATTTTGTGCCAAAGTAAGGTTATCCTTTAAGAGTTGGAGAACTTGTGGTTGATGCTCGACGTGATCTTCCACTGCTTGAACCTTATAATGATTTTCCAATACCTTTTGGATATTAGGAGAAATAGATGATTTCACTGTTTGAACCTCTTGTGAACATAATTGTGCAATTATGCCCCATTGTTCTCTCTTTAGAATTTTTTTCATGCCATTAGATATGATTATCTGTCTTTGTTTCCCTGCGATACCCCGTAATTCAACTTCCTTTCCTTCCCAAAAAAATTTCAAGAAAAGTTCTTGAAAATTGAAATTTATCGTCCCTAAAGACTATAACCATTGGACGTCTAGTACAACATCAACACCACCCATTGGAATGGAAAGCATTGGACTATTCAAGACATATTATCCCATGGATAGCTTGATTATGACACTTTCCAGAGAAATTTATGGTTCCTCCATTTGCAACCATTACTTGAAACTCTGGTGCTGGATATAGGAAGCAATTAAATTCCTTGGCTATCTTACAATGAACAAATTATGGGGACTACCCGAATCAATCAAAACTATTACCTTTTTCTTCTTGATATGCCCTTCTATCTTGAGAGTTTGAGGAGTGGTAATTCCAATCAATGCATTACAAGATAAGGTCAGATTCATTTCTTCTTTCTCTAGGATTGGTTCCTGGTGTATATCCTCTTCTTTCGATGTTTTTTGTTCATTTTCTTGCTCCTCTTCCCCATCTTTGTAAATTAATTTCTTCTTAGCACACTTATGACCTTTAATGTATTTTCTATCACAATTGTAAAAAAGCCCTTTTTCTCTTTTTTATTCCAATTGTTGTGGTGTCAACCTCGTAGGTGGTGAAAGGCTAGGAGAAACAACAATTCCATCTTTATAGTTATGAGTGGTAGGCTTCCTTGTTGCCATAATTTTGCTTTCAATTTTTCTTTCCAACCTATATTCCTTCTCCAATGAATCAGGTTCCCAAAGTCGAACCTGATGTTGAACATTATCATTTAAAGTCCCTATGAAGACTGCAATCCTATGATTCTATAGAATATCATTTACCCTTATATTCAATTTTTGGAAGTCCTCAATGTGCTCTGCCATTGAACCCTTTTATTTGAGATTTATCAATTGGCTAAAGAAGGTGTTTCTCTTTATATCCTCATAATGTGCTATCATTTCCTTCGTGAAAATTGACCAGGTAAAAAGTGGTTTACAAGAACAAATCCCTATATACCATACAAACTGATTCGGTTCTAAATATAAAGATGCAGTACGTACCTTTTGTGGCAGTCACACATCATGCAGATCAAAATATTGCTCCATCTGTAGTATCCAAGTTACTGTGTCCTTGCCATCAAATTTCCTCATATCTATATTTGGAATATGGTGGGTCTTCAATCCAACGTTAGAGTCTATGAAATCATGATTAACATTTCTTTTTTTCTCATCATGAGTTTCCTCTACTACCTTTTCGGCATTAGGAAGCCTTTCTTATAGTGACTTTGTCCCACCTTCCTTCAAACCTTCCATGTCTTTCTTCAAATCTTCCATGTTACCATTCAATTTTTCTTTTATACCATTTATTTTATTGATCATATCTTCTATCACATTCTTCAAATCATCCCTCCAATTTTGCTTACTAGGTGTTTCTATTTTCTTGATTCAAGTCATTTTTTTCTTGATTTTAGGAGCTCGATCTTGAATCTCTTGAATCTCTGAAATTTTGGATCTCCAAGGTCTAAAATTTCGATCTATGGTAGCCCTCTATGTCCTCTTTCTAATGCCACCAGTCTTATCGAAATTGGATTCTCTAAGAAAGGGTTTTTCTCAATCTCCCAAGATGACCTGATTATATACGTTGTTAGTAGATCGAACTTGTACGAAGTGCCACATGTCACTATTTTGACCTTCAGATTTAAAATGATAAAAAAACTACAGTCTCTCCTATTTCGATAACTTCTTACAAAATTTCAATCTGATGCTTAGAGAGAAAGTTATGATGATTTTCCCAAGGTCACCTATTTGGGATGTAACTCGGGAGCCTGCAAACACCCTAACTTCCTTGGATCATATCTCCGAAACTATAGAAATAAAATATCTGAAATCTGGACCCAAGCTTTATCAGTATTTGGGCTCAAATGGGTTTTAATTTCAGCTTTGGAAACATCGCAGAAAAAAATTTATTGCGAAAATTCCACAATGACCTGTTTGGAGCAGCAAAATCCTAGAATCCAAAGCTTTGATACCAAATGTTATGAAAGCAATTCACAAAAAGATAGAAAATATAGATCAATGACTTCAAAATAGGCCTCTTCGAGGGGTAAAGCTCCTTTACATTACACAAATGAACAATTCTTGGATGATACAAATGAAAATAACTCCTTTCTATATAGAGGAGTCTAAGTGGTCCCAATATAATCAGAGCCTACATAACAATAATATTGTAGGGGCACAACAATAACAATAGTGGGCTTCTATGGGGCACAATAATAACAACATGTGGACTACATGGGCACAATAATACAATAATGGGGTTACAATAATAATAATAAGGGGCTACACTAGTAGTATAGGGACCTAACACTTTGTTAACCTACTCACCACAACTATGATGGAATCATGATGCAATCTAGATGTCCTCGAAAAACATATGATAAATCCATGGAAATGACCTCCCATTTCCACTCTAAAATTGCAATAGGCTATAATAGTCCACCTATATGCTTACATTCTTCCTTTACCTACTGACAACCCATGCATCTAACAACAAAATCTACCACATCCTTCTTGAAGTTCAGCCAATAATAAACTTCTTCACTCTTGTCAATGTCTTTTGATATCCCAGGTGACCTGAATATGGCTTAGCATGAAATTCCCTCAAGATGAGATTCTTGAGCTCACTGTTGTCTAACACATATATCTTGTCCCTAAATATGACCAATGCATATGTTGTGAGATGATAATCCAGATCTTGATCACATGTACTCACACCTGTACCTGTACATGTACTTTGTTGTAACTTATGCATAAGCTCCGTGTACCTATCATACTATTGACCTGCCTATAAGTTCTGAACTTGTAACTCTGTCCCATAAGAACTCATAGCTGCTATATGATTCAACTATATCTACCTACTAAGAGAATCTACAACCTTGTTCTCCTTACCCTTGATGTACTTGATCTCAAATTCAAACTCTCTAATTGTGGCCAACCATATAACTTCCCTGGTATTCAAGTTCACCAGATTGAAGAAGTATCTCAACACATTATGATCACTCATCAATACAAAACCTCCTTCCAAGAAGATGATGCCTCCACATTTTCAATGCTTGAATGATCACTGATAGCTCAATATCATGTGTCAGATAATTTTGCTTGTGCTCATTTAGTTTTTGTGGTTCATAGCATACCACCTATCCTTCCTGCATAAGAACTCCACCAAGTCCTCTCTTCCAACAAATTGTACATACCACAAAATCCTTGTCTAGATCTGCACTCTTTAACACTAGAGCATTCATCAACATCTGCTTTAACGACTCACAACTTGCTACACATTCCTTTGTCTATTCAAATTTCTTACCTTGCCTCTGCAATGACGTAATAGGATATGCAATACGAGAGAAGTTCTTGATGAAACTCCTATAGTAACCTTTTAACAAATAAATGATCTTTCCACTTCCACATTTATAGGAGTTGCCCACTCCATGATAGCCCTTATCTTCTTTGTATCCACTGCTATACCTTCCCTGGAGACCACATGCCCCAAGTAATGGACCTCTATCTGAAAGAAACTGGATTTGCTAATAATAGCATACAACTGATGCTCTCTCAGTAATCTCAACACTATTGCTAAATGCTCGACATGTTCTTCCTCATTTCTAGAATATATCAAGATTCCATCACTGAACACAATAACAAACTTGTCCAGATTAGGATGCAAAAAACTATTCATTAGGAACATAAAGGTAGTTGGAGAATTATTCAAACCAAATGGAACTACAACAAACTCATAATGAAAGGACATGGTCTGGAAAGTTGTCTTGTATATTTCCTCTTCATTAATGTGTACTTGATCATATCTGGATCTCAAATAAATCTTTGAGAACACTGCTGCTCCCTTCAGCTAATCAAAGATGTCATCAGTCCTTGGTGACGAATACCTATTCTTTATGGTTATATTCAACTTCTTGTAATCAATGCATAGCCTAAGAGTATCATCCTTATTCTTTATAAATAATACTGGTTCTCATGGTGATACACTTGGCCTAATGTATCCCTTTTTAAGAATCTCCTTCAACTCCAACTTCAAATCCACTAACTATGGAGTGCTTGTCCTATATAGTGCCTTTGATGTTGATGCTACCCCTATTACCAACTCAATAGAAAAGTCTACTTCCTTGTGAGGTTGAAACTCTGAAATCTCTACTGGAAACACATCCTGAAACTACTGCAAGATTGGGTACCTATTCAATACCTCCACATCCTCAACATCCTTGCCTTTATCACTAGAAATGTGCATGGAAAATAACACACACCCTTTTCTATGACTAGACTCTTCCTACATATCTAGTAGCATTCTAATTGATGGATCATTCTTCTTACCCCATAAGATTCTTTGTTCTCAATTGTCATCGAAGCACTCAATGGCCTTGCCATAACAATCCACTTTGGTCATATGAAGATACAACCAGTCCATACCCAGAAGCATACTATATAACCCCAACGACTATTAATTCAAATGTGTTAATGTAGGCATACCATTCAACATGCATGAAAAAGCTCTTACCCATTGATATACTCTCTTCTTTATACCTATAGCCAACTGCACTAACCAAGATTCTGCATGCACTTCTTTATTCAAACCACACTTATCCACTAGGTCAGGACTAACATAAATATAATTAGATCCAGGGTCAATCAAAATGGAAACAACTTGATCACAAATCTTACCATCCATCTTGATAACAATTTCCTAGTGCTCTGCTTACTTGTTATCTAGCGCTGCATAGATATGAGGAATGCTTTGTCCAACATCCCCAACAGTCTGTGCCTCTTGTGCACTATAGATATGAGGCCTACCACCCTGATTTAGTGGAAAATCTCTCTTAATAGTCTCCTTACCACATGTCCAACACTCTAATCATCTTGCACAATCACCTCTATTCTGTTGTTGTGATCCATGTCCCTGTCTAGCTACGTTGAACTTCTTGTATGGTGCAACATTTTATTTCTCTTCTACATTATGAGGCCATGTTATTTTCTGCAGCCATTTACCTTTACCTTTATTTTTACCTTTCCATCCTTGCTAAGATTCATTCTTAGTTTTCATTGTTCATAGTGGTGCTTCAGTTTCCCAATAACTTCCTCAAATGACTGAGGTTCATCATATTCAATCCGATCTCTAAATGCTAATGGAAATCCAATAAAAAATATCTAAACTTTAGCCTTCTCATCCTTAAGATATGGTACATACCTCAATAGCTCTAGGAACTTAGTCGTATACTCCTCATTTTTCATCGATGCCATATTTAACTTGTAAAATCCTTTGGCCTTACTATCATGGTACCTTTCTGACAAGTACTTCTTCTTGAAAAGTCTTTTGAATTCATGCCAAATCAACTCATCCATCCTAATGTCTCTAACCTTCCTTACATCTTCCCACTAGATATCCACTTTACCTTTAAGACTGGATGTCACTATTCTGACCTTCATGTTTTCTAAATAATCATGCAGTTTAAAGAACATCTTCATCCCAAGTAACCAAGACTTTGCATCCTCCGACTTCTTCAAATCTCCATCAAAAGTAGATGGCTTAGATTTCTTAAACTCATCCAGAAAATATCCTCTGTCATTCCTCCTATAAGGATGATAATGATGATGATCATAGTGCTTGTTGGAACTAGAACTAGAATAGTACCTATTTCCATCACCTCTCTGATCTAGAGTATCCAAGAACTTGCCATCTCTAATCGTGTCATCCCCATCTGACCCGTGCCCACCATGATATCTACTGCCATATGCCCCATTAGTTTTGTCCTCATGTCCATGGTTGATTCGAAGTGGTCCCTGTCTTTGCAATTATGATAAACTTTGAAGGATTATTGCATTGACTTCTGCTTGTTTCTCCTGTGTGCGCATGATTATTTCATTATCTTCTTTGTAACTCCTTATTTCTTCCCGTCAATGTTTCTACTAAGTTAGAAGAGTTCCCAACACCATGCTTCTCATCTAATCCATAGGGGGAGTCTCGTGAAATGTAGTCCACCATCTTGCTAGTCATCTTGATATCTTTCCTCCCAAAGATACCATGTCAGCTAAAGCAAAATATAAACATAATCAACATACCTCAATGTAGCTCGGGGAGGATATCCTGTTTGCAAGATCAACCAGATTAGAAAAATACATGTATAGACATAATCATAACAACACACACACACACACACACACATATATATCACCCTAACCATACTCCACCCTATCAACCACACATCATGACCTCATGCATGGTCACTACAACCATGTCAATGTATGCATAATCAACATACCTATAATATGCATGCACACACGATACATACACACACTTTCATGCACAACCAGTGCATAACCGACCTATACTCATGATAAAAACATCCAAAAACACACCATCAACTTTCACATGTCGACACAAACACAACCATGACCGACACCATGCATACACAGAAAGTACATAGACCACAAGTATAAGGAACACATATGTAACTGGCATGAATGCATGACCAACATAGTGCCCATCTAGTACAAAAGGTGAACCATGCTCTTATACCACTCTGTAACACCCTCCTCCCACATTTACCCAAGATAACTGGGCCATTGGGTTAAACATGTGATGAGAGGCTATTGCAATCTTATTCAAATCCCCATGTATAGTTAAAGAAGTGGAACAAACACAACACAACTAATATGACCTTATGCACATGTCATTGAACCTACAAGAGCCAACCAACCCTTCTAGGTGATCAACCCATGAGACAACTGTTACACAGTATTTTGTCACACCTCCTGCAATTCCCTGTGAAATACCCCGAAGTTCCTGAAACATGACCATTATGCAGTGTAATCGTTCATATATGCAGCTCAGATCCTCCCTAAGACATTGATTGGAAAATGCCTTGAGCTTCCCTTGAAGGAAATATCTCTTAAACCCTAATTTTAGAATCATGGCCCTTATGAGACTAAAAACCACGATGGTTTCCCATTGTATTATACTTGACCCATGATGGCATCACTCTGTTTACTTGTATACCCATGATGATCCCAAAAAGGAAATTTTCCCAAAGAGGATGAGAAGCTTCGTGATCTAGAAGCTTGCAGAGCAGTGATCTAGAGGTTGTTCGACGTAGATGAGGTCGAGTTCTCCCAACTTGGCCTCTTGGTATTATCCCTATGAGCTACCTCCTTGAGATGAGGGCCTAATGCTATCTTTGGAGAGATCCTAACTCCCTTTCCCAGCCTATATATTCATCCTCTCCCATTCCCAAATGGTTGGTCTATGTCTATTTTCACCCTTATGCTAAGATTGTGCCTATATGCTACTCATTTGGCTTGGAGAGATTAGCTTGGACTAGGACATTCGTTCAAGGAGAGCCTATCAACATCAAGGCTTGGTTGTATGATTCCCCTTATTTTCTATTAATATACAACTACTGGTTCATTTTCCATTGATGTGTATTCTCATGTATCATCTATCTTAACATTTCTTGATCAGTTAAGCAGATTTCTTTTGAATATGCTATTTGTATTTGCATGCCTTGTTGTGTCTTCATCTCTTGTGTAGGTGCATAAACGCTGTGAGTAGTAGGAACGAGCCTGTGATGCAAGTGATTCAAGATCTTCAACAAAGGATGACTTGATAGCATTAGAACGAGGTAGGCCATCTTCTTCGTCTCTCTTTTCAATTGTAACTTAAGAAAGTGTCTAGTAGATTGTCACATAGGTTTCTAGTTCCACTCATTCGGCTAGAAGGATCATATATGTCCACAGAGAGGATTTATGTAAATAACAAAATGGCAACTCTGCTGGGGATGCTATGATCCTTTCCATTCAATCCTTTATCCAGCTTTTGTGTTGAGTTTGACCAACCATTTGTTTTCAAGCTTGTTTGTTTGTCTGCAACTTATTTCACTTACTGGTGATTTCTTGAAGGTTCTTAGTTTTTGTTGATCTTGAAGAGTTTTTGGTTTTATCTCATCTTTCTCAACCATCACAGTTTTCTCCTTGATAGTCACGATGACATCGCGAATGTTTTTATTATAATCGTGATGATTGCGGATTTTCCTATGATATGTGCGATGATCCCAGAGGTTAAATAAAATTAGGCTTTTTCTTCTTGATTTTAGTATTTTTCCTTCTAGCAGTGGTTTGTCAGTGTGATTATAGCGTTATTGTCTTGGTTGACATGTTTGTCTAACTGTAATTGCCTCTTGTTTTAGT
Source organism: Pinus taeda (assembly GCA_000404065.3). NCBI lineage: Eukaryota > Viridiplantae > Streptophyta > Pinopsida > Pinales > Pinaceae > Pinus > Pinus taeda. The sequence goes on from APFE030207498.1 coordinate 10,026, forward strand.
TTAAGTGTGTTTGAAGCTTGATTTGCTTTCTAGGGTTCCTAGGGTTTCTAGGTCACCCTTCATTCACTTATTGATTTGTTCTTCAGAGATCAGTTACCTTTGTTCAAATAGTATTTTTGGGTCTGGACATCTTCTACAAGTCACTTTTGGTTCTTTGGTATAAATTTGTTTTCATTAGTGTCGAATGAAGTAGATTATTTGAAAAGTCACTTTAGTTCCGTTAGCAAGCAATAGATTACAAAATTGTTTGTTTTTGATTGAATCGAAAGGAACTGCTTGTTGTTATTCTTGTGTTTTGGAAAGTGAAAGTGTATATCATTGAAGTATTTTTGAAACAGTTCTTGCATTCAAATCAGAAAGTGAAGGAGATTTTCATGATTAGTGAATTGTTTGCATTTTCTTTTTCTCTTTTGCATAAGTTGGCATTGATTGAATATTTAGTGAAAAGAAAAATATTTTCATTTCTATGGAATTGCATTTGTTAGTAGAATGAAAGATTAGATTTCATTTTTACTTAGTTCATTGAAACAATTGTATTTTTGCCTTTTGGATTGTTTGATACATTGATTGGTTGTTTCTCTTCCTTTGCTATAATAGTCTTCATCGAATGAAAATTTTCATTTTCATTATTTAGTTGTATTCTAGGAACAGGTGACATCGTTGAGCCCTCAAAACTAAAACTTAACTCAAAGATACACTTAAAATTTAACTCAATCAACCTAAGGAGCATTTGAAACATTAACGATCATAGTTAGTGGTCTGGGCTAGAGACGTGTTCTGACATCTATAAAACTCAGCAGCTGTCATTCGCAATACTCTTGCCTTAGACATTGCTAGCACAGAGTTATGCTCCCCGTACTATCAAATATATAAAGGGAGACTTTTATAGGTTGCAAAAACTTTATCCATATGAAGTCGAGTATTCCGTCCTGTAAAGGTGATACACCAAAAAAAACATTTGGGGAGATTTCCTACAGGTACGTCAAGTCCTTAGTAAATTTATTTTCTAAGGTGTATATTGTAGTTCATGGTTACTTGGTAATCCTTTTTGCCTAGATTATCCTGAGTAGTCATTTTGATCTTTTCTGAGTCCTTAAACTTGAAAATATCATCAAGCACTTTCCCTTTCAAGTTCGCTAAAACAATGAAAGCGACTAGAGCCACCTTTTGCTTCAAGAACTCCTAGTGCTTCATCTTTGTATAAAAATGCCATTTGGTCTTCAAATGCCATGCCTACTACTGGTCTGTTCATTCCAAACATGGCCTCTCAAATTTCTGTACAAATTGCTATCATGTCAGTTCCCATTCAACCTACGATTCCATCACAACCTGTATCGTCGTTTCAACCATCCATTCCGGTACAACTGACTATTTCAGGTTAGGTTTCAGTTAGTTCTTCCACCTCTCCATCAAGTGGACAGAATGTGCCACCGCCTAGGGGGGGAATCTGAACATTCCTCTTATGTCAGGTGAAACCCATGTGAGTGGATTACAATATCACATGGTTGGAGTTAATAAACCTTATTTTGGTTGTATTCCTAACCCTGTTGGTCCATCTGGGTCGAGTAATATCCAGTATCAACAACCTTATATGGCTCAGGTTCCACTCCAACAGGCTTATGTCCCATATGGTTCGCAAGCCTTGGTCAATCCATCTTACACTATGTTTTCCTTTGATATAACCTAATGTCGATTGGTTATGCCAAAGCATCTATAATTTTTTTGTTTTGTTTTAAATGGTTGGATGACCAGTGAATTGTTTATAAACAGGTGCTTTATGCTTAGATAGATTTTCAATAAAATAAATGGTCACTCTTTACATACACATGGTTATTTACATTTTAGTGGGATGGATAAGTAGAATATAAAGAAATATAATTGGTTTAATATTCAAAATAAGTACTTAACCTTTTATAAGCAGAAATCAAGAAAACAACATTTCCTTGATCAACAAAATATAATTCAACTGTTACATAAATCTAGTGTAATTTATGTTCAAAGAGGGATTTATAATAACAAATAGTTCTGCAAATTAATCTCTTATTTAAATTACAACTTCATAGAGGATTCAAAATGAAACTGATATTCAATTAAATTTTAAATCAGATAACTGTAAAATAATAAATTTATATGAAGAAGACATAATGAATAACCAAGATGAAAACAAGTCACTGAGAGACAGACCATATGAGGCAAATCCAGAATATTTTATTATCTAAAAAATGCTCCAGCTTAGTACAAATTTGCTTGATAATTGGTTCAAGGGTTCAACCCTGAATACTTCGACAGAATGAAGTATTTAAGAAAATTAAAAAATATTACAATTAATTCTTGAGTGACACGAAATTCTATTATTAACTTAGAATTAACATAAAAGAAGTAATTCGATCAAAATGAAAGAACCTGAACATTTGGCCCTGCTTTGAAGGAGAACAGTTGTTGAGTGGCCATTATTCAGGTGCTACACTGGTGAAGTTGGCCTATCCTTTAGTCCTAAAATTCACACAACTTATCGCACCATTCTTCATTTGGAATAGCAATCTTGGTTACCTTGCGGTAGATTTCATCTACCTAAGTATATCGAGCAAAAGTGGGTTTTACTGTAAAAATGTGTTTTATCTCATGTTGGATAAAACTTATGTTGCTGATAGCTTCGTAAAAAGCTCTGCCTGTCATAGAACCTTTGATGTTGGAAGACTTAGTTGTATCCTTGGAAATGTCCTGAAGCTTCTTCATGTAGTCTTCCCTAGTCATTAATTTTTCATTGGTTACAAATAGTGAAGGAAGACCTTTCTTGGTCAATGCATCTACCCTAGTGAAAAACCTATTAACTGCTACCTTTGGAGTGTGATAATTTTCTGTTAGGTGTACAACAAAGTTCTTCTTTGTTAGAACTTTCTTCACCTCCAGGATGGTTTCTATTCTGTCATCTACTCCTAGATCGTCCATCTCATATCTATTTTTGGAATTGAGGAACTTTATGATGCTGTTGGCTGTAGTAGGCATTTCTCCGAGTTGAGCATTGATAGTGGCAATGGTCTGCTTTGATTTTTCCATGAGTTCCTTCTGTTCGAATATAATCTGGATACATGGCCAGATTTCATCTATTTCTTCAATGATATTATTCCATATGATTTATTTAACATGACACAATGTATAGCCAATAGAAGAATCATATTCTGACTTCTTCGATGCCTCTATCTGATTTCGAGCTCTCTGTAGCTTTGCTGCATGAAAAGTCTCAGTCTTCTTTTGATGATCCTATAGAATTTTCACTTGATCTTGAAAATTTTTGATCTCTTTAGTCTGGAGAGACATGTTTTGTACTGCATTCACCAACTGATCTCCAACATCCCCTGTACTTGTTGAAGAAGATATGGTTGTAGGAATGTGTTATGAACGAGCTCAAGAAAAGATAGAAAAGATAGATCAACGCATTAGAATTCAGCGTCTTCGAGGGGGCAACCTCCTTTACATTACATAAATGAACAATTCTTTGATGATACAAATGACAAAACCTCCTTTCTATATATAGGAGTCTAAAGAGTCACCAATATAACCAGCCGACCTAAAAATATAATATAGAGCCACAAAAATAACAATAGAGGGATTCTATGGGGCACAGTAATAACAATATGGGTGCAATAGGGGCACAACAATATTAATAAGGGGTACAACTACAATAGTAATGGGGTAATCACTAGTATTATAGGGACCCAACATGCCCTTCTCCTTCAAAAAAAGTGTTGTCCTCCCTTTGCAAAGGTAAATCATAGACTATTTAATCATTTCAATAATAAATCATTTTTAAAACTAAGTTTGGCCCTAATCCGAGGTGAAATCAGAAGAACTAGGGCATCATCAGACAGGCTCAATCGCTTGGCCCTTTCCACTCATCGAAAACTTACCATGATTATTAGCTTCGATCTGTGGAAAATAATTGATGCAAAAGCTGCATTAAAGGCCCAAACAGAAGATAGAATTGCACAGGAAAGACAATCCAGGAAGCTGGCCAGGTTTGAAGAAGAAGGCGTGGGTTTACAATATAGCAATCTCAAGACTCCAAAATGCTGCTCCCACACTGTTCACTTCCCCACCAGCGACCTGAAGCACACTTGTAACACCAACAACAAAGAAAAAGGCAGTAACAACATCAACACATGTATGAACAGAAAATACGCAAACAATAGTATGAACTTTAAAGAAAATGCCTTCATTAGGAACAATATTAGCTTGGAAGACAACGCATATAATAAGAACAACGAAGGTATTATTAATAACACATGTATTAACATAAAATACACAGACAATAGTATAAACCTGAAAGACAACATATTCATTATGAATGGTATTTGCTTGGAAGACAACGCAGAAGATAATATGAACAGAGCAGGTATTATAAATAGCGTGGGCATTAATATGAATAACGCAGGTATTATAAACAACGTGGGCATTAATGTGAACAACACAGGTATTCTAAACAGCGTGAGCATTAATATGAGCTCCAGCAACGTGGAAAACGCACTTGAGAACGCTATGGAAAATAATAATAAAAACAATAATATGAACAACGCAGGTATGGGCATTAATAACATTAATATTAAGAGAGGCTGCGCTGTCTCAGACATGGGCTCCAGCAACGTGGAAAACACAGTTGAGAATGCTATGGAAAACAATAATAAAAACAATAATATGAATAGCGAAGGTATGGGCATTAATAACATTAATATTAAGAAAGGCTGCGTTGTCTCAGACATGGGCTCCAACAACGCAGGCATTGGGAACACTATGGAAAATGACTTTTGTAACTCAATCGGCTACGCTGCCTCATACGTTGGCTCCAGCAATGTTGACAAAAAGGCCTACACTAACACCAATAGCGCTAGTCTGGACAATGATTCTAATAAAAATGATGTAAGCATAAATAATGGAATTGAAGTTATTAGCAAGGCTAAAACTATTAAGGATGTTGAAATCAATAATAAGAGAGTCGTTAATCTCTCATATATAACACTTACTTCTGAAGAAATCAATATTCTTAGCAAGGGACTAGGATTTGTGGTCTCTCCTAAGAACATTCCATTTGAAAACATCATCTGCAATATTGAAAATGGCACTCAAGGCCTTTCACCAAACGATAAGGAAATATTAAGACAGGAATGTTCCCTAGCTATGTTGAAGTCCAAACGCCCAAAGAGTAACTTGAACAAAGAGGAGCGAGAGGCTCTTAGATCTCTCCGAAATAATGATAAGATAGTTGTTCTTAAAGCTGATAAAGGAGGGGCCACTGTTGTGTTAAATAAGGAGGATTACACTCATAAAATGAATGAACATTTAAATTGTGGGAGTTATAAGGGAGTCAAATCCAACCCTATTCCCAAGGTGATGAAACAAGTCAAGAAAGCCATCATGGAAACAAACCTAGAAGATAAAATAAAAAAGAAGCTAATTCCCTCCTGTGAGGTTATTCCTAGAATCTATAGATTACCAAAAATCCATAAGGAAGGGGTCCCTCTTAGACTGATTGTTAACACCATTGGTTCCCCTACCTATGAGTTAGCTAAGTATGTAGCTAGGATCCTAAAACCTCTGGTTGGTAACACAGACTCTTTTATAAAAGACTCAAATGATTTTGTAAAGCTTATTAAGAATAAAAGGGTGGATAAAGATGATATCCTGGTGAGTTTTGATGTGGTCTCTTTGTTTACAAGGATTCCTTTGGATGAAGCAGTTCATGTTATAAAAATGGCCACTGATCCTGAAACAAGAAAGCTTGCAGAAATTTGTTTACGATCCAATTTTTTCAGTTTTCAAGATCACTATTATGAACAAATATCTGGAGTCGCCATGGGTTCCCCACTCTCACCTATTGTCGCCAACTTATACATGGAGTACTTTGAAAAGAAATCCCTTGACTCATACCCTCTGAACCCATCCTAGTGGAAAAGATTTGTTGATGACACTGACCTGAATTGGACTCATGGTAAGGCAGAGTTGGAGACGTTTTTCAATCATCTTAACTCTATATCTTCCGAAATCAAATTTACTATGGAGCTTGAAGAGAACGGTAAGATTCCCTTTCTTGATGTCCTGATCAGTAGGAAAGAGGATGGTACTTTAGGACACCAGGTATGTAGAAAGAAAACTCATACTGATAGCTATCTTCATGCTAACTCTTACCATCATCCTTCCCAAAAATCGGGTGTCTTAAACACTCTAGCTGTGAGGGCTTTCAGGATTTCTGACCCTGATCACCTAAAAGATGAGATTGAACACTTAACCTCTGTCTTCAAAAACCTTGGATACAAAGAGTGGAGTATCAATAAAGCTATAAGAAGAGCTCAGAAGGTTCTTTCCAAGCCTCCTGAAGACAAGAAAGAAAATCAAGGAAAAGTTTACCTTCCATTCATCCAAGGGGTTACTGATAAGATTGCAAGAATTCTAAGGAGGAATAACATAAACACTCAATTCACAAGTTGTGGAACTGTAAGGCAAATGATGAAGTCAGTGAAGGATAACATTGATCGTCAACAACTCAAGGGTGTGTACAAGATTGATTGCTCTTGTGGCAAGAGTTATATTGGGGAAACGGGTCGGTCTTTAAAAATAAGACTAAAAGAACACGCGATTGATATAAAGAATGAGAGATCCTGTACATCAGCCCTTGCAGAACACTCATCCAAAACGAAACATCATATGTGTTTGGAAGATGCTAAAATAATTGCAAGAGAGGATAATTATCATAAAAGAAAAATCAGAGAGGCCATCGAAATTATGAAATTTCCTCAGAACCTCAACAGGGACAACGAGAGTGAAATTAGCGAAAATTGGCGTCCCTTGATCAAGCAAATAAACCCCTCAAACCCTTTGGAAGCTTAGTAAGTTTTCAAAATTAACTAAATTTTTTCCAAATTAATTAAAAATTAACTAAAATTCATTAA
>APFE030207498.1:27655-40596 GCA_000404065.3 Pinus taeda
GGTTATGTTATGACCCCTTAGACTCCTATATATAGAAAGGAGGTCTTTCATTTTGTATCATCAAAGAATTGTTCATTTATGTAATGTAAAGGAGGTTGCCCCCTCGAAGAGGCTGAATTCTAAGGCGTTGATCTATCTTTTCTATATTTTCTTGAGTTGGTTCATAACAGGATGGTTGTAATAGGGAGTGCTTACAAAGTGACAACAACCATTTTGGGAGCTTTCTCCTTCTCTTTAATAATTTTTTCCATCTCTGTCTCCATTTGCTTCAACTGTGCACTTTTCTCCATGATGATATTCATCATATCTGCCTTTTGTGTCTCTGTCTCTTTAATATCCTTGGCTAGAGGATCTTCTGTAAATGGAATTCTAATTGCTTCCTTAATGCTGCTATGTCTAAATTATTTTTATTTATAAGCTCTTTTGCATCATCGATGTTTGAAGGGTCATAACCCACTTTGATCACCAAGCCCTCTAGAGTTTTAATCCCGGTGTATTTGGAAAGCATAGAGACCTTCTCCATCTTCAGCTGTGAAATTTTCTAATGTAACTTGCAGTTTAGACAAACTCATAGCAGTGTTAGTGACAGTTGAAAATATCATTTCCCTAGTCTGCTTATGCATCTCCATTTGGTTAATGGGATGTATATATTTTACATCAAATTCAAAAGTTTTCTTCTTGTAGTCTGATGTTGCCTTGGGCTAGGGAACCTATGCCTAGAGGAATTCCATTTGCATTTTCCATTTATTTGAATCAAAGGCTGACAATAGCCTACTTTGAGCACCATAAGTCTACTTCTAGAACTAGTTGTAGGTGTTAATCTTCAAGGCCTCATTCCTAACTTTTATCTCCTTAAAAATGTCCATTATACTTTTCTCTGTCTCCCTGGAATTAGATGTGACGATATACATAATTTGTTGTTGCTCTTGTGAAGTCGTGGAGGTAGTGGGAGACTATGTGGTCTAATCACCCACTAATGAGGAAACAAGTGGCTCATTAGTGGTGATAATTGTTTCCTGCTCTGAGTCCTTTTTGAGGCTTAGTTTGGAACTAAGCTTGGCCTTATTTCTATACATAATTTTGAATTCCTCACTGAAAATTTTAGTCCCTGAAGGTGACTCTTCTTCTCTGCTTCTCTTAGCTATTTTCTCTTGCATGGTAGGAGTTTGTACTGTAGAAGATAAAACCAGCTATGCTTCTGCCTCTTGTAGGGTATTTTGAACCCATTCTAACTAATTTTTGTACTTCTCTATCTTTGGTGTAGCAGTGTGAAAATAAGGAGTAGATTTTATTTGTACTCTTAATTTAGAAATGATCCCTAATGGATCATTTGACTAGGTAAATCTTAGGCTGAACTGAATTTCCTATAGAAGCTTGTCTTCTTCTTCCCCTGCCACTCTTGTGTTGCAAATGAAAGGCCCAATCTGTGTTTTGATTTTAAACTGGGACTTCTTGGCAGAAAGAAAGTGGATTTCATCCATATTTAGCATCTGCCTTATGTACTCTAGAGAAAAAATCCTCATTGGGAGGAATTTAGGAAGCTTGTAAGGTGCAAGCTCACACCCAAATATTCTCCATTATGTATAGTTTCCATAGAGGTACCAATCCCCTATATGAACTCGGTCTGATAGCTGCAACACCTTTCTAATTTCCTCACTGATCCTTCGTTCTATCCTGCTGCCTAAGAGACTGATTGCCGGATGCACAAACATCTCTATGAACTATTTATATGTGTATTCCTTCTATTCCTTCATCACCAGAGTAGTCCAAAAGATGACTGACTGTTGGTTTCCTTTTTCATCCATCTTTTGCAAAGAAAGGTTGATGTTGTCTCCCTGAAAGTATAAGAACATATAAACTAATATAGAAGAATACTTGAATACCTCCTCAATTAGGAATTTGATAAGCTGCTAATGAATTGAGTCTGCAAGAAATTGGCTAAAGTTAAATATGATGGAGGGCTTAGAATCAACAAAGAAAGTGTACAAAAATCCTATGATGGCCTCATCTACCCACTGATCAGAGTAGTAGCCAAGGGGGTAGGAGACAACTATGATGATTTGTTTGGCTCTCTTAGGGAAAATAGAGGAAGGATAGGGAGGATTTTTCTTTAGCAATGGGGCATCTTGTGTCAAGAAAAAATCAAGAGTTGGGCCCTCTTAGCAAGTCTCATTTTTGGTATAACTCAACAAGTGCTTCATAGGAAAAGGGGGTGGCATTCTATATTGTGGGGGATTGCATCATCTGGTCTATGGCCTGAGGAGAAATAGTAAAGAGAATTTCTCCAGTGGGGGTAATGATGGCCCTTTGGCTTGGAAAATAAGTTGCATGGCACTTCCTACAAACTCTGGGGTGTTGTGGGTATGAAGAAAAATATAGTGGGGTAAATTGGACTCCCACAACTGAATGTCATCGGATTTGTCGATGTATTTGTCTTCAAGCTAGCAATACATCTCAAAGAGGTCCAATTTTCTTTGAGTTTCATGGGTTTTGAGGTCTCTATCAGCCAAAGGGATGTGGTGAAAATCAATGGGAGGATAAGTCAGAGGATTAACAGGCTCTTCTGGTCCTTTGTCCTTTAGAGGTATCTTTAGATAAATCTAAAAACAAGAGTGAAAATTGGATTGGAATTTTGAATACGTAGAGAGGAGTCAGGTTTTGGAGGCAAGAACAGAAGCAGTAGGTCAAAAATAATGAGAAAACAATGTCGCTGGCAGTAGAAACAGTTGAAGTTTTAGTCTAAAAAACATGTAACAAATCGATAAAAATGATAATGCATGAATTCACTAACCTGTTCACAAGCGAAAGGGAGGTTTATATAATCAATCTAGTTTTTCTGTTAGAGGTGGCACGAGTCTATTGGACTAACGGCTAAACAATTAATTTCTTAATGGGTTAATTTTGGAGGGAGCATTGTAATTGATGGAATTAAAGGGAAAATAACATGGCAGAAGGTGAGTGGAAGGAGTGTGACAGTTAGGAGAGCAATATCGAGAGTGAGGGAAACAATTTTTTGGAGGGGGGGAGAGCAGTTAGTGGTTTCACTCTAGGGGGTTCCGAAAATCTCTGGCGTTGAGACGTAGGAGAGGGCGTGGTTTCATATACCACCCATTTCGGACCCCCCCCGGGATGGTAAAGTTTGGATGGTGAGGGGGGGCCAAAATGTCACATGGGTCATCAGATATTAGGATATGGTCGAAAATGGAGTGAGAGGTGGTGGATAATTATCGTGATGGGACAGTACAACCGGTGGGGCTGGCGTGAATTATTTAATGCATAGAGGGATATTTGCAATGTATGAAAGGGGCATTAAAACTCTAGGTATAAGTGAGTGGACGATAATATGAGCGGAGTGATGATTTGGTGGTTTTAAACTTAGGAATAAGGACTAATACCAAAATTAATTGATAAATAAAACCTTAGAGCAAAACCTTTACTCCTTGCCTTTTTTCTTCTGCACATGAAAACCACATTTGATATTTGACTTGTGGTGCAATTTGGCTAGCAACCTGTGCATTTATAAAATATGAAATGAATTCATTCTTTTCTTGTTTCTTCCCTAACATTTTATTTCTCTTTTGCCTGCTTTATTTAGGGCAGCTAACACCTAACATTTTATTGATATGGATGCCTATAAAACATTAAATTGGCCTAACATTTTAACTTTTCTTTCTTTTGCATCCATATCCTAACTTAACATTTTAAAATTATTTTTTACTAATATTCTAACTTATCAAAACCAAATAATGTTACAACATCAGCTCTAGCTGGGGACTGCTTCCCCCTATGGGATGTAGAGAACAAGCAGATCCAAGTGCGCTCTCCTCTGGCTATGGAGTCTTTGCTGAAATATATATTCACTTGCAATTTTTTTAGAAATAAAATATTCTCCGGCTATTTACTTATGATGAATAAATGGAAGAAAAATTAATACTGAATGTAATGTTTCAAGTATTTCCCATTGACTGGCAATGAGGAATACTCTCCTTCCAAATTCTGTAGGATGAATGTATTGTTCCCTTTGACTTGTACAATTCTAAATGGACCAAACCAGAGGTTGTCAAATTTTACATTATTGCCTTAATCTTCTCTCCTTGTATCCCACCTAAGCACTAGGTCAGATTTCTTGAAATTTCTTTCTCTAGCCTTTTTGTCGAACAATTATCTCATCTTGTTTTGGTATTTCCTTAGCTTGTACTAAATTTCATCCCTGTCTTCATTAAAGTCAATAATTTGATTAATCCTTCTTGAGAAATCATCTTTTTCTTCATAGGATTCCTCAAGGAATCTCATAACAGGTAAAATTAAATGAGTAGGAAAAATTGCTTCCTTGCCATAAACTAACTGGAAAGGAGACTTGCTTGTTGACCTCTTAGGAGAAACCTAGTTTGCCCAAATTGCATGGATTAGATGGCTGTCCCAACTCTTTTTATGGTCTTCAAGAGTCTTCTTAATAACCTTAGCTAAGCTCTTGTTGGAAGACTATGCTAGGCCATTACCCTGTGGATAGTATGGTGTAGAATGGAGTAATAAGATTGAATATTTTTGACAGAACTCAATAATTTTAACACTGCTGAAAGATGCTGCATTATCTGTAACAATCTATTGAGGACATCGAAATCTTGATAGGATGTTTTCTTCAAGAAATTTAATTACAATAGTATTAGTTGCATTTTTAACAGGTATGGCTTCTACCCACTTGGTAAGATATTCTATAGTAGTTAAAATGTATCTGTGTTGATTACTTGATTGTGGATGAAATTCCCCTATAAAGTCCAACCCCCATTGTAGAAAAGGAGCATGAGCCAATACTCGAAACAAAGGAAGTGCTGACAATTTTTGTTTTCCTAAAAATAATTGGCATGGTATACAACTCCTTGCTCTTGCTCCAACTTATTTAAAAAGTGTAGGCCAATAGAAACCTGCTTTCAAAATTTTGTAGGTTGTTGCTCTCCAGGCATAGTGTCCACCACAAAACCCTGCATGAAACTGATCTATAATTCCCTCTATTTCATTTTTAGTTAAACAAAGAAGAAGGATATTAAGAGGGTCGTTCCAATATAGATTAGCATTGATATTGTAGTATTTTACTGCTTTAAGCTTCAAGGATTTGCACTGCTTCAAGTTAAGGTTGGATGGACATTGAAAATCCCTTAGGAACTGCACAATATCAGAGTACCAATACGAGAGTAGATATTTTTGATCTATGTGAACAAGAATGGCTTGATCTGAAGAAAGAGTTTCTTGTGGATTCTCCCCTTCTATAAGAGGAGGAGGTCCTTTTGAATTCTCCGCAGATATTAATGAAAGTTCTTGTGGATTCTCCCCTGATATTAAGGAAGGTTCTTGTGGATTCTCCCCAAATGAAATTTCAGAAACCAGATTTATCCCCAATACCTTGTAGTTGGATTCAACCAACAATTTGGCCAGGCCTTGGCCTTTTATTAGCATTATGGTCTTAATTTCAAGGTCAAATTCAAGGATTTTAGCAATCCATCTCCCTCTTCTTTCATCAGTATCAGGCTGGGTCAAAATATTTTTAACAACATGGTTATGGACATAAGCTGTAATGTGTGAATGCAAGACATAATTTCTAAAGACTTTGAGGCCCTGAATTAAGGCATAAGCTTGTTTTTCAATAATATCATACCTAAGTTCAACATCCCTGATAACTTTGGAAAAGAATGCTATAGGCTGGTCATCACCATTTGTGTTCTTCTGTAAAATTACAACAACTAATGTTATCTCAGATGAAAAATAAAAGATGGTAAAAGGTGAAGAATAATCAAGGATTGCTAATGTAGGGGCCTCAGATATAACCTTTTTGATTTGATCAAAAGCATCTAGCAGGAACTGTCCATTTCACTTCATTGTTTTTATTTAGCATATCTTTTATATCTTTAACTATCTCAGCATAATTTGGGATGAACCTTCTGAGAAAATTGATCTTTCCAAGAAAGGTTTGTATCTCTTTCTTATTCCTTGTTAGAGATAGGGTGTGAATAGATGAAACTCTCTTTGGGTCAATTATAACTCCCTCCTTGGAGATTATATGCCCTATTAATTTACCCTACTTTACAACAAATAAATATTTCTTTGGATTGATGGATATGCCAAATTTCCTACACTTGTCAAAATCCTTTCTCAAGTGGTTTAAATGATTTTCATCAGAATTAGAGAAAACATTTAAATCATCTAAATAAATGATAATAAATTCAGATGTTTTACCTACAAATTCTAGATCCATGGCTCTCTGGAAAGTGGCTCCAGCATTGGTTAATCCAAATGGAATTCTAGCATACATAAATGTACCCCAAGGTGTGGTGAAAGTAGTTTTGTCTTGGTCATCTTGACTTACCATGATTTGGTTGTAACCAGAAAATCCATCTAGCATAGAAAACCTATTTGCACTTGAAACTTTCTGAAGTAGATGATCCATTTTGGGCAATGGATAATTATCCTTTAAAGATGATTTGTTCATATTTCGGAAGTCTACACATAGCCTAATATCACCATTTTTCTTTAAGATAGGAACTAGGTTGGCTACCAAATTAGAATACCTTAAAGGTACTATAATATGAGCATCAAGCAACTTTTTAAGTTCTTTCTCAATGGTTGGAAGTAGTATGGGATTGATTCTTCTTAGTTTTTGCTGAAAGGGTTTTGCTTCTGGTTTCAAAGGAATCTTATGTTGAATCAAAGATGTATCATAAGTTTTTAACTCATTATAAGAGCGGGCAAAAACATCTTTGTAATTTTTAAGAAGTTTCAAGTATTTGTTTTTTACATCGCAAGGTAAGGTTGACAATTTAATATTTCTCACATCATCCAAAGTCCCAATGTCGAATTCTTCAATTTCTTCTATAGGTGAGTTAAACAAAGGATTTTTAAAGACATCATTATTATCAAATAGTTTTTCCAATGGAACTAATCCTTTAGGAATAAAATTATTAGATAATTGGATGATATCATGATCAAGAATTTTAGGACTGAATGAAGTTTCTGGATTTTGTTGATTTAATACTTGAAAATTGTTTTGATCTTCTTCAGTTTTCATATTTGAGAATTCATCAATGACTTGAAGAAAATATTTTAATTCTTCATCATCTTCAAAATTCTACCAGTGTTTAAGGTTATCAGGAATTGATGGTTTATACTTGACTTGAATTTGGTATTCTAACAATACTGGCTCAGGGATTTTGAAAGAGCTTGTTGATACAACTAGTGAGTCAGCATGCATATTTTCATCTCTAGGAATAACAGTTATGTTAAATCCTTGAAAGAAATTTTCAATTGTGTCCCATGCTTCATTTCTATAGGACCTAAGCCTTGGGTGTTTTCTTTGACACAAATTTCTAACCTGGTTCACTATAAGCTCTGAATCAGAAAAGGCACTCAAGTTTTGAACCTTTAAACTCAGATATAGATTAAGACTAAGAATAAAATCCTCATACTAAACCACATTATTGGTGACCTCAAATTAAAGTTTACATGGTTGAGTTATGTTTTCTTTATTTGGTGAAATTAAAACAATTCCTTCTCATGCTCCTTATTTTGAGCAAGAGCCATCGAAGTGAAGTTTCCAGATATCTGATTCTATAAATTTATGTTTAGAAACTATATTTTCAATGGAAAGTTGAGTGTTTGATGAATTTTGTAGATAACCGAAAGCAACCAAAATCATGATCTATTGCATAGATAGGGTGTTTTTTTTCTTGATTAGATCTACAAACATTATGAAGGAATCTGGCTTACCTATATAACCTTAAATGCTCACCTCCATAGACTGGAATATTATTAAAATACATGTCCATGTGAAGTGATCCTCCAAGTTTAGCACAACATGATCTATATAGAAGCATGCCAAACTTGGCAGGAATATCAGTGAAAAAACCATGTCTAAAACTATACACTTGACAAGTATTTGAGCTAAGGTCACAACTAGGTCTTTGATCAATCCTAGGCATGGTACTTTATTTGAATCAAAGGTGTAAAGATCATGATAAGAATGGGTAACTTGTAGCTGAAGCTGATCCATAATTACCTTTGGCATAAGGTTATGAGAGGCTCTATAATCCAACATGCAATTATACAAAAGAAAGTCATTAGCCTTTAAGGTTACATAAAATGGTGGAACAATTTCATCGATCATATCAAAACTAGGTCCAAACACTACTGAGGGCTTTTCATATTTCAAACTAATAACATCTCCTTCAGGATATACACTAGAGCCCTGTATCCATTTAGACACTTTATTTTTATAACTAGGATTTTTGGAAAGTTCAGCTAAAGGTATGGGAATCTTGACACTTTCCAATTCCTTTTCAATATTAAAAGTTTTCAAAATAGTTTTGTCAGATGAAAAGGTTATAGTGGATGACTCTGTACTTTGAGGTGTTGGAGTTTGTGTTTGAATGGTTTCCATTGCAGGTTCAATTATGGTGGTAGATTTTGGTGGTCTACCAGGAATTGATCTGGGTCTTAGATCATACCTCTTATTCAATTCTACAATTAGAAATTCAGAGAATGCTAGGAATTTTGAAAGTTGAGCATCTCCTATTTCTTATTCAAAAGACTGAGGTGAAGGAACTATTGCTATTTGTATTGTTGAAGAATCAATATTATTGATATCTTCAGTGACTAAATGTCCTATATCCTGTGGTTGTTGATCATCAATCAACAAAGGTGGTTGAACGTTTTGATTAGAACATGGTCTCTGAAGAATCTGCATTTGAGGAGTTCTTCGAAATTGAGTTTGAGCTTGAGGCTGACAACAATTTGCTGAGCAGTTCTAGGTTATGTTTCAATTTTAGAAATCCTATTAGAAAGGTTTCTAAGTAAAGATGTAATTTCATCAATTTTCTGATCTTCAAGTTTAGATTTGGACGAAGATGAGTCATCAATGCTACCTTTTAGTTTTCTTTCTTCTTTTTCTGCTTTAGCTTTAAGTTTTCCAAAAGTTGACCTATTAGCTTCTACCTCTATAGAATTTATCTGCATGTATTCTAATGTATTAGAAACCCTTTCCCTTAGCATGATTACAAATTCGTCATTAGGTGCTTTGGAAAATTTGACCTTTGCATTTGCTACTGGTGGTTTACAATCAATAGGCATTTTATGATAGAGTTTGTTAAATCTTTTGATGAATTCAGCAACTGGTTCACTAGGGTTTCTCTTCAATTCTTTAGATTCAGTGAGAAAGTAAACAAGATATTTCTTTAACCCTCATTGGTTTTTAAAGATAGTTATGAGCTCATTACATGTTCTAATATAGTCAACTCTAAGTTACCTAAACCAAATCCTAACATTTCCTTCTAAAGATTGTACAAATAATCTAATATAAACATTTTCCTCTTTTGTGTTCATATTGTCAACAAAATCTAGGAAAGTTGATACATGATCTTCTACTGAGGGGCCTGTTTCTCCATTAAATCTTGGCAGATGTTTTAGATATCCATATGAAAAATTTCCTAAGTTTGTAGGGAGAACTAGAGCAGCATACCTTGCTTGCACGATGGGTCGAAAAGCCATAAGAGTAGGAGGAGTATGGGGTGACTGAGTGGATGATGATGAGGAAGAGGAAGATGATGAAGATTAATATGTGGGAGATGAAGATGAATCCGTAGGGGTATTAGTATGTAGTGGAGATAAAGAGGGAGGTGACCTCTTTTAGGATTTCAAAGGGGTTTTAATAACCAACTTCTGAACTCCTGGTGCAAAGTCTTCCTTATTATCAAACAAATGATTTGAATAGAAAGAAAATATCTCTTCAATATTAGTAGAGGTTGATGGTATAGAATAAGGAGTTGGAGTAATGAAATCTTGAGGCTTGAATTTAGGTAAATATAAACCCAATTCTTTCTCAGATGAAGGTGATTTGATAGGAATGGATGGGACTTGATATGACTCAAGTGACTATATTAAAAAGGCTGATTGGAGATCTATTCCTCTAGAATGGAGTTCAGAAACCCTAGGAGGTAGTTCAGTCCAATAAGTATGGGATGGTACAGATGAAAAAGGATCTATAGATGATATGTCTTCAGGGTGTAAAGTTGAAGAAGAAGAAGGGGTTATATGTCTTCTCCTTGAAGAGGTTCCCCTAATAAGTATTTCTGGGCCTGGTAGAGCATTAACAATCTCAGAATCAAAACGTGATCTAGTGTGCTTAAAAGAAGCCAGCTTGGAACAGTGGAAACACTAGGTGAAAGGTTTTGACCTATATCCTTGTCCTTTATTCACCTTAAAGAAAAGGGAGAATCATTGCCCTAGGGAAAATTTATCTTTCAATTCTTCGCTCCTCGGAAACGATGCCAATCTGATGTTGTCCTTTGAGATAACCTAAGGTCAATTGGTTATGCCAAAGCATCTATAATGTTTTGTTGTTTTAAATAGTTGTGTTAGGTTCCTATACCAATAGGAGTCATAATTTTTGGATGAATGAGATTAAACCTATAATATGTACATACCTTTGCTTTCTGCAAATGTTTTCCATATTCAAAAAATTAAAAATGTAAAGAGGGTATGTCATAAAAGAATAATAAAAGGGCAAAAAGAATAAAAAGGTAAAAAAAGATAAAAAAAAATATGAACCCCAAGAAGAGAAAAAGACCATGAAAGTGAGCAAGTCAAAATGCTACTACTGTTTACTTCTTGTGCAAAATAAATGATTGTATGCAGTTTATAATCTTTGCCACAATCCATGATAGTCAAAATGTTTAAACTTGGCTATTTCATGTTTCAATTTCATGTCTATGGATAGAGAATAAAAATCTGACCAAACTTTTTAATCTTGACAGATAATTAGATAGGTAGAGTAAATAAAAGGAGCTCAACTATTTAATCTGAGCCCTTGGATGTAGTAAGGTTAGAATTAGTCAGTTTACTATTGTAAAGAGAAAGAAAAATGTGTGATAAGGGTTTGATAGCTCAAATGCACCCTAATAAAGAGAAGTAAAAATGGTAGGATGAGTAGATGGGTAAGTAGTAGAAAGGTTGCAGAATTATGATGATTGATTAGGCAAAAGCACATGTATCATCTTTTTCATCATAAAAGTTCCAAGTATGAATGGGTACTCAAGTATGCAGATGGATATCAAAGTCAATTAATTAATTTTCCTCATTCATTTCACCTTTTGCTTAACTAATTTCCCACAATGAAGTTCAAAGTACTTAAAAACCCTAAGTCAAAGAGGCTCAGAGCATTTCTCTGACTTTTGGAGGGACCGGACCCTCGGCTCAATGACTTATAGGCCATAAGTACTGAAACCCCCTCATAAAAGTTCATTCCCCCCTTCAGTTCATTCATTTTCCTTAAATAATACTCTTTCCTAAGGTTAAATTACTTTTACCTAGGAAAAGGTGTTTTTCCCCCACATAACTCATTTTCATATCAAAAACCCACAAAAACACTATATCCTAAGTTTTTATGTTATTATTGGAAAAAAATTAAAAAACATGAAATATCATATACTTAGTGTATTGTGCCCCTTTCCGCTCACTTTACTAATTACTAATTTATTTATTAAATCCCAAAAAAAAAACCCTTTTCGTGTATATATTTAACTCCCGCAATATTAATTAACCCCACCCTAGTTTTTATATAAACTATAATATTACCCAAAACCCCGAAAATTCACTGACTAATCAACCTGCGATTAAGTTACTCTAAAAACCCAATTATATCCCATCACTAATCACCTTGAAACCTTGACCCCACCTTAATCCCTCATTAAATAAAAAACCACCACGCTTAAACACCTACCGGGCCCCCCACTACATTCCATGCAACTCCATTGCTCGATCGCCGCATGATCACTCCACCCCACATCTGATGGTCCTCATCCACTTCAGAAGGGCCTGAAGTCTGAAAATTACCTGCTCGGAAAGATTTGTTTTCCGCTAGGCCCTTGAGGCTATGTGTCACTGAATGAATGGAATCGGGTGGCCTCCGCCCAATACCACCAAGCACCCAAAAGCGGTGCAGAAGGAAACCACTTACTGCCACCCTGCTACACGCAAAAATAGCTACTATTCACCTCACTACATGAAAAACGACCATTGTTCACCCGTACCTACCAATTTTGACTTTCTCGCGTAAATCCAAAAAGCCCCAAATCATTTGTTTTTATCGTTTTTTCAACTGTAAACCTCCATGCATGCACCTGCAAATGTCGAAGTTGTCAACCCACGTACAATTGCACCCTGAAGATGCCACAAAGCTCCTAGATTGTCTTCCAGCCTACTTGAAGCCTTTTTGGTCGTTCACAGTTGCCAGTCACCTGGTTCAGACCCAGTTTCTTCAATTCCAAGTATTTAAGCCATAATTCACTAAAAAACCCTGTCAATTTCAAAACCAGTCGTTGAGTTTTCTTAATTAAAATAAAAAAGGAACTGGTAACACAAACCCACCCGGAATTGAACCTCCATTTCCCTAACAGACTGAAACATTTTGTCCCCCATTTTCAAATCCACAAGAACTAAAAATGTTTACCCCAATTTCCATGGATGTCAGACCTATTTCCACTCCTCACCTGGACCTAGACCACCTCCCCCTGGTGTTGAAAAGTGTGCAACACCAAATGTTTGTTGAGAATGCAACAAGATGATGGAGCTTAGTGGAAAGGAGTCTCCTTCACTAAGTGGTCCCGCAGGAAAGTTTTGGCGCAAAGTCTATTTTTAGACATATGGATCATGGTCTATGAGTTGCAGGATGCTGTTTATGGATGATTGGTCATGTTGGGAAGAATAGATGGACTTCTATTTTTTGGATCATAGTAGTGTGATCAGAGTATATTTTTAGACTGTCAGGTAAAAATAGAAACAGTCAAATATTATTAGCCCTTAGTAATATTTTCACTCTAAACTTTATCTTATTCTCTTGGAGCACTTCAGTTGGAGCTACAAATGTGGCACATGCAACTGCCTGAAGGAATCACGTGGTT
>APFE030207498.1:42865-71700 GCA_000404065.3 Pinus taeda
AGGTGAAGCAGATTGGTTCACGAGTCAAGAACCTGTATGCTCTTAAGGTTCAAGATGCATGCAAAGCCTTGAGCAGCAGGGCAACTGATGGAGACTTGGTGGTTGAGAGGGAGGGTATATTACCTCCTCAACATGTAGAGCCAGAAGAAGTCTCAGACAATGGTGGAGGAGCCATGATTGGTGCAGCAGCTTCAGGAGGTTGTGGAGCAACCACAACAGGGGAAGCTGAGTGCAGATCGAGTAGAGACATCTACTCATGCAAAGAAATCCAGTAGGGGAAAACTTCGAGCCAGGTAGGCAGAGGGATCACATGCAACCATACCTCCAGGTAGGAGGTGGGGCGATATAGAGTGATCATCCCAAGGAGGAGGGGCAAGATCCTTGAGGTACCCAACCTCTTGGATGAGACCTTACTACGGGAGCCCCGATGTGGAGTAGCAGGAACTGATTGATTGGGTAGAGACAGATGCAGATGGAGCGGTAGAGAAAGCGACAGTGCAGGGAATCCCAGGACAGCGCATAGCATGTAGGCTACAACAATGTGAGAGGCACAAGTGTTTTGCACAGTGTTAGGTGGCACAGAGAGGTGTGCAATGGTGCGAGATGCTTGAAGATGTTGCAGTAGCGCAGATGTTAGAGAGGGAGCACTTGTCAGCAACACGTAGAGCTTCAGCATCAGAGTATGTTCCTAGCCCAATAGAGTGGTCAGTTGGGAGTGTTTTTTTGTTCCAAGTGTTGTTGGAGCAAAGTGGACCGGGCAGATGTGTTGCATGCAGAACATTCCAGAGTTACAGGATCGGGTTTGAGAGGAAGCCTTTCTTGTTGAGAGGGAGTGTTGAAAAATGTGCAACAAGAAATGCTTGTTGAGAATGCAACAAGATGATGGAGCTTAGTGGAAAGGAGTCCCCTTCACTATGTGGTCCCGCAGGCAAGTTTTGGCGCAAAGTCTATTTTTAGACATATGGATCATGGTCTATGAGTTTCAGGATGCTGTTTATGGATGATTGGTCATGTTGGGAAAAATAGATGGACTTATATTTTTTGGATCACAGCGGTGTGATCAAAGTCTATTTTTAGACTGTAAGGTAAAAATAGAAACAGTCAAATATTATTAGCCCTTAGTAATATTTGGACTCTAGACTTTATCTTATTCTCTTGGAGCACTTCAGTTGGAGCTACAGATGTGGCACATGCAACTGCCTGAAGGAATCACGTGGTTACCTATGGGTTGACTAAGCTATTGCATGAAGGACTTCAGTTAGAACTCAAGTGGTTGAGTTCTGTGGAGTTAGATGAGCAGTTAATAGAGTTGTGTTCAGTTTGACTTAGTTGAACTAGTTGTATTTAGTCTAACTGACCAATAGACTAAGTGATGAGTTGTGTGAATTAGTTATTAATTAATTCACTAATTATTAACTCATAATGCAACTGAAGAATACATCAGTTAACTCAGTGCATGGACAGCTCAGTGAAGACAAGTGTTAGAGGCAAGTGAAAGGGTGAGTTGTGACTATCAGTTGTGAATGAGATCTTGCACAATCAATGGATTGAGTATGCCCATGAGAATTGCGCAGTAGAGGCCCAGTATTATAGCTTGTGCTCACGTGATTTCCAGTGAGAGTGATTTTCCAAGGTAAATAGAACTTGGAACGAGTTTGGATTCATTCATTCTCTTGCAGGATTGCGCAGTGGAGGCAGGCAAGCAACGGAGGATATTTGGAGATTAGATCTGAGCTGTATTGTGTGTAACAGGTGGAGATAGTACTGAGTATTTGTGAGGAGTATTGTACTATGTATTGTTACATGTTCTCAATCAATATAATATACAGATAGTTGGGGTTTTTAGCGAGATGATTTCCCCGGGAAAATACTGTGTTGATATGTGTGATTGATGATTCTATGTGCACATGTTATTGTTTCTGCTTCTGTAAATTGATGATCAATGTAGAGGAGGTTATGTATTATGCATGTATTCCACAATAGTGTATAATCAGGATAATCTCTGTGAATATGTGTCATATTATTCAAAATTTCTACACCTGGCTGATAAAGATTTTCAAATCAATGACACATCTATCCTTGAATCCCCTCTTAAACTATACTACCGATATAGAGATCAATACATGAACCATGTTGATAAAGTTGGTCTTTGGGAGTCCAATTTTCCTAAGTACCAATTCCCTGAAGTTCACATTTTCCCAGAAATTGTCTATTGCTGGCATGCAAATTATATCCCCAGTCAAAGAGTAGTGATGCCCCCTAATCAAACCATACTTTTCACCATCACTGCTGAGTCAATCAATGAAATGATACAAATCTAGCCTGGCCAAAACCTAACCTCTATCTCAATTGGAGACCTATTAGACCGATTCCCCAATCTTATCACTGCAAAACTTGCTGAGCTATTCCAAACCTTCATTAGGGAAGAAAATCATATCCCAAAAGATCCTCCTCCATATGTGGTTACCTCAGATTATTCCTTCTTTTAATAACATCTAGGGAAAACTTTTGAGCGATAACATAGTGGCGACCATACTGGGGACTCAAATCCTCAATCTTAATAAACCTTTGATAAAATTTCAAATCTTTATTTCAAGCCTCTTGAAGGGTTTATTAGAAGTTATTTACAACATTTCAGAAAAATAAAGTAATTAGAAAAGCTCGAAACTCTGGCTTCAAGGAGAACTCACTATACTAGAGCCAATCCAGATCCAAATCCTGCCCCAGTAGTGGATAATCCCAACCCGATTTTGAGAAGATCCAGAAGACAAGAAAGTTCAGTAAGTCCAACATCTTCAATCAAAGCAGATTCATGCCCTGATGAGTGGTTGTTTTTAGAAGACCTCCCCTTTGATGAGTCATTTGACCTTTCCCTATTCAGAACTAGGTCTGAAAGTGCACTTGATGACATAGTTCGAGATCCAGAGTTTATTGCAGATCTTGAAGTCCAAAAGGAAAACCAGTCAATTGATGAGTATATTCTAAATTCGCCTTAGTCATCCCTTACTATTGCTAAGATCCCTGAGCTCTTTGAACCAGTGTCAACTACCCTTAGTTCACGATTATTCCCTTCCACCTCTGAAGTTCATTCCTCTCCTCCATTTATACCTTCACTTCCCTACCAAATTATCATTACACATCAATCGCCTATTACTCCTAGTTCTCCATCAACTATTGTATCATCTCTTCGTACCCCAACAACACTTCTTAGACCTGCCCAACATAGAGCCATGGCAAATAGATATTCTCTTCTTTTATTACTTGCCCCACTTGGTCCCATGCCACAAGATTACTAGAACAAAATTGTCCAATTTGATGGCATAGGACCTTATACAGCACAACATCATGTAAACAAAATGACAGACTACTTTGAATTGCATGAAATTGATTGGAGATGTTTAGATGAGACTTGTTGCTCAGACTCTCGCTGATGATGTAAGGAGATGGTTTAGAGATTTACTTGATAATAGCATATATACTTTAGAAATATTTTATCAGCAATTCTTAAATAGATGGGAAAAGAAAAAGAACCCTCTACAAATCCTTTTAGAATATGAAAACATCAGGAGAGGACCAAATGAAACAATCGAGGATTACTGCACCAAATTTAACAATATATATAATGCAATACCAATCAATCTTAGACCCCCACCTGGCTTAGCTTTGATAAAGTTTCCTGATGGGTTTAATACTGATATGGCTTTCCAACTCAAAGAGATAAATCTTCCAACTTTAGAAGATATGCAGAGTGTAGCAGTTAGTGTAGAAACTAACTTGCTAGAGAAAAGAGCTAGGGTTAGGAATGAGAGGAGAGGATCTGCCAAAGATGAAGCCTCACCCTCTGACCTTAAAATAGATGTTCTAACCAAGGGTATGGAAAAACTTATGGATAGAGTAGAGAACATTGAGAGGAAGCCTCACTGGGATAATCAATAGGAACCTCCAGTGAGAAATCCAAATTTTAGAAAAAATCAAAATCAAAATATTGGAAAGAATGGACCTGATCATAATATTAGGCCTCCATTTCAAGAAAACTATGCTGAAAAATCCCATTTAGAAGACCTTGAACAAGACACAAAAATTAACTTGATGGGATTAGATGATGAGGAAATTGTCTTTTTGACCCAAGATGAGCAGGAATTGCATATGCTGCAGCAATTACAGGCCCAATCCGGAGAATCATTTGATTATAAGCAAGGGTATGATTATGCTATTTTTGAAGTACATAAGCAATACAATCTAAGGAGTAAAAAGAATTCTGATAGTCCTAACTAGGCCAAGAAAACAATGCCAAATCAACCCAAGAAAATCAAAATAGCTCCAGTTACTAAGACTCTCCAAATCCTATCTAGACCAAATCAAAACCCTTATGGTCCCACCATTGTTGATATAACCCATGACCAGCCCCTGATAATGAATCATCCACTTCAATCCCCTCCAAGGAGATAGTGGAGAAATATCCAAACACCATATTAGAAAATCCACAGAAAAAGACTTCAAATGCAGAAAAAGAAGAGCAACCTACTATTTCAGTCCCCTTAACAGAGCTGATTAAAAATGAAACCTACAAGTCTCAAATAAACAAAACCTTAAATTTTGTTGAGAATGAAGACTCTGTCAACTTGTTTGATGATCAACCTGAGCTTATATTCGGTTCTAATGTTAATGGAAAACCATTAGAAGGAGGGATACCACCCTTCTATATTAGCCTTAACATTCATGATAAAATCTTACACAACGCAATGTTAGATTCTGGAGCTTCACATAATTTAATGCCTAAATTAATTATGGAAAAGTTAAACTTGGATATCGCTAGACCTTACAAGGACTTATTCTCATTTGATCCAAGTCAAGTAAAGTGTCTAGGGTTAATCAAAGACATGTGCGTTTCCTTAGTACAATACCATGCTAAGACTATTCTCATGGATATAGTAGTAGCTGACATCCCACCTAAATATGGCATGCTATTTTCTAGATCATGGGGGGCTAAACTCCAAGGATCTTTGCAACTTGACATGTCATATGCCACAATATCAGTCTTTGGACAACCTAAAAAGTTTTACAGAGAGACCCTAATGAAATATGTGGTGAGTAGCAGGGATAGAACTCAAAACTTCCCTAACTACTCCCTGCATCCTAACATTGATTCTTTCATTTTGTATAATGCTGAACAAGCACAACAAACCGCTTCAAACAATATTATTTCAGAACCAAAAGAAATTGCAGTTACAGCTAAAAATGACACTGTCCAAACTCATGAGATTTCCAATAAACAAGATAATCAAAACACCTCAAATAAGGAAAATTTTCTTCCCCCTGTCAGTGAAAATTATGAACATGAGATATTATGGCACCTTGAATTTGATGGATCAGTGAATAAGTTAGGAGCAAGAGCAGGAGTGTGGATACATAATCTGGAGAATGATCACTCAGGCCATGCTTACAGACTGAATTTTAAATGCACTAACAACATGGCTGAGTATAAAGCACTTCTTTTAAGTCTTAAATTAGTTAGAAAGTTAGGAGCTATAAGAGTTTCTATTATGGGAGACTCTGAATTTGTGATAAATCATATTAAACCCGTATACATGACCAAAGACGCTAGATTAAGTTGTTACAGAGGAATCAATATAAAAATACTAAACACTTTCCTAGAAACCAAAGTTGTTGTAATTCCTAGGAAGCATAATATGCAGGCTCATAGTTTAGCGATGTTTGCCAGCATTTCTAAGTTACCATTCCAACCTAACCATCTAAACACTGCTAAGGCCAAGCATAGACCTGCTATCCCAGATAACTTGAAAAACTGGAAAGTATTTGCTGATGACCAACAAATAAACAATTTTTTAACCTTAGAGGAGGAATTTGTAAATATTAATATAGACACTGACATAACATTAGATCTCGATTTTAAAGAGGAAATATAAATTAATAAAATAGAAGATGAAGAGATAGATAGATTCCATCCCACTAACTTTACAAAATTAGATGTACAAAACCTAAAGCAATTGAAATTGATGAGATAATTAATGAAGATTATGACATCATTAATCTCAAAGAAAACTTTTTGCCCAAAGGATTGACCCCTTTGGAAGACTTGTTTGATTGAAATGATATCCTTAGAAAACCAAAGATGGGACCATTAAAATCTGCTACAGAGGAGTGTAATATAGGCACTAAGGAAAACCCAAAATTGATCAAAATTTCAAAGTCCTTACCTCCTACTGAAAAAGTGAAATACATTGAACTATTAAAGGAATTCCAAGATGTCTTTGCTTGGAGTTATGAGGACCTCAAGTCTTATAACACTAACATAATACAGCACACCATTCCCATAAAAGGAAACCAAAAACCTTTCAGACAGAAGCTTAGGAGGATCAATCCCATTCTATTATCTTCTATTGAAAATGAAATCAGAAGGATGTATGAAGCCAAGATAATAGAACCAATTAGATTCTCTGATTGGGTTTCAAATTTGGTGCCAACAAGGAAGAAAACTAGTGAGATCAGACTTTGTGTTGATCTCAGGAATCTTAATAAAGTTTCACTCAAAGACAACTACCCTCTCCCTAAAATGGATCATATATTACAAAGGGTAGTAGGGTCAACCAGAATCTCATTATTGGACGGGTTTTCTGGTTACAATCAGATTCTAGTTCACCCATATGACCAGGCTAAAACTACGTTTACTACTCCTTGGGGCACATTCATCTATGTGAAGATTCCTTTTGGATTAAAGAATGCGGGGGCCACTTTCCAAAGAGCCATGGTCATAGCTTTTGCTAAGGAAATTCATGACTTCCTAGTAATATACTTGGATGATATCATTATATTCTCAAAATTTGATAAACAACACTTAGATCATCTAAGGCAGGTCTTCATCAAATGTAGGAAGTATGGAATTTCTTTGAATCCTAATAGATCTTTATTTGGGTTAGAAGAGGGAAAGTTATTAGGCCATATAATCTCTAAATATGGTATTCGAATAGATCCTGCAAGAACTGAAGCCATCTTACAAATACAACATCCTAGGAGAATCAGGGAATTACAAGCCTTTTTAGGAAAAATCATCTTTTTTAGGAGATTTATTTCTAACTTAGCAGAATTAATTAGGGCATTAAACAATATGTTGAAAAAATATTCGACCATAAAATGGACTGTTGAGGCTAAAAATCCTTCGAGGATATTAAGCTAGCCTTAACAAAAACACCAGTTTTGATTAGTCCAAAGTTTGATAGGGATTTCATTATATTTTCCTTTGCCTTAGAACGCACAATTGCTGTAGTTTTACTGCAAAAGAATGATCAGGGTTATGAACAACCTATTGCTTTTTTTGAGCAAAGCTCTGAGAGATGGCCCTTTAAAATACAATATAATGGAAAAGCAAGCCTTTGCTTTGGTCAAAGCTATCAAATATTTTAGAGTTCACATTTTATTTTCTCATATAATAGCCTATGTCCCCAATTCAGTGGTCAAGGATATCCTAACTCAGGATGGTCCAGATGGAAAGAGAAGGAACTGGATTGCTACTATATTAGAATATGACCTAGAAATCAAGTCAACAGAGTAATCAAAGGCCAAGGTTTAGCCAAGATCATGGCTGAATCAAACTGTCAAGCCTTAGATATAAATTTTATTACAGAAATGGATAATGGAGAGGAAATGGTGACTCCACCAATCAGCCAGGCCTTTATTGAATCACCATGGTATGCTGACATCATATATGTTTTACAAAATCTACAAGCTCCTCCTGAATTATCTAGGACCAAAAGCAGATTTTTAAAAATGAAATCTTTAAAATTTTGCATCATTGACAATGCTTTATTTTGGAGGAATCATGAAGGGATCCTTCTTAACTGTTTATTGAAAGAAGAATCTGACAAGGTGTTACAAGAGTTTCATGCAGGTGATTATGGAGGACATCTTTACTGGAAAACCACTGTTGACAAGATTCTTAGAGTCGGTTTCTATTGGCTTACTTTGTTTTCTGATGTAAATAAATTTGTAACCTCATGTTACAAATGCTAAAAACAATGTAAAATTTGAAATGGGAACTAATACTGTTACCTGTTTCGTAGAGATAGCAAAAGAGTAACCCGATTTTGAAAAGGGGGATGCAGAACACTTTTTTTTTAGAGCATAGTTTTTGGCACTTTAATTTTTTTTTATGTACAATACGTTTTATAATGTTAGTAATATGCATGCTGATTCTAAAAAGTGGTGATTCTACATCAGACCCTTTTTTTAAAAAACCTATTTTTTGACTTTAAATTTTCTAATGTATGAAATGTAAATAATTATTTTCTAAATTTAACAAATTTTGACACTTCAAATTTTTTATAATGTCAAATTAAAAAAAAAACAAAAACAAATATAAAAAATAATAAAAAAGACAGAAAATAAAATAAATGTGTATGTGTGTGTGTGTAAACCAATAAAAAAGTTAGAAAAAAATTCAAAAAATACTATAAGTTAAGTCACTAAAATAAAAAATTTTTAAAAAGCATTAACAAAAAACTACAAAAAAATAAAAATAAAAAACAAATTAGATTAAAAAAAGAAAAAAAACCCATAAAAATCTAAAAAACTATTAAAATCAAGATTAAAAAAATAAAAAAATAAAAATAATACTCAAATTAAAAAAAAAACCAAAAATCAATTAAAAATTTAATATATATATATTATAATAAATATTAATATATATATAAAATCATTTAAATTTAATATATATTATATGATTTAAAAACCATTTAAAAATTAAAAAAAAACATATATTTTCAATTTTAAAAAAATAAAAAACATTTAAAATTTTTAAAAAACATTTATTTATGATTAAAATTTAAAAAATATATCTACACGCAGCTCCGCCACTCGGGGTCATTCCCCCATGGGCGGTTGGGTGGTGGCTATCTGATTCCGAGAATCGGATAGCCACCCCCATAGGCGGTCAAGTGGTGGCTATCTGATTCTCGGAATCGGATAACCATCGCCCGACTGCCGTGAGGGTGGCTATCCGATTCTCGGAATTAGATAGCCACCGCCCAACAACCCCCACAGGCGGCCGAGTGGTGGCCATCTGATTTTGAGAATTAGATAGCCATCGTCCGACCACCCCCACGGGTGGCTGAGCGGTGGCACCCCATGAGCAATTAGGCAATGGCTATTCGATTCTGAGAATTGGATAGCCACCCCCATGGGCATTCAGATGATGGCTTTTTGATTCCGAGAATCGGATAGCCACTCCTATGGATGGTCGGGCGATGGCTATTCGATTCCGAGAATCGAATAACCACCCTCACTGGTGGTCAGACGGTGGCTATCTGATTCTCAGAATCGGATAACCACCTCTGACCACCCTTAAGGTGGATATCCGATTCTGAGAATCAGATAACTACCATCCGGCCACCCCCACAAGCGCCTGAGTAGTGGTTATCCAATTCTAAGAATAGGATAGCCACCGCCCAACCACCAATGGGGGTGGCCGGGAAGTGGCTATTCGATTCTCATAATCAAATAGCCACCGCTATGTTGCTCGTGGGGGCGGTGGCCAATAAAAAAATAAATTTTGTTTTTTTTTTTAAATACAATAAACTAAGTAACAAAATTTATTTTTTATTGAAAAAACAATTTATCGGCCACCGTCCCCACTTCCGGCTGAGCGGTGGCTATTGATTCGAGAATCAAATAGCCACTTCCCGGCCACCACACAGTCGGTTGGGCAGTGGCTATCCGATTCTCGAAATCAGATAGCCACCACCTCAGCGCATGTGGGGGTGGCCGGGTGGTGGTTATCTGATTCTTAGAATCAGATAACCACCGCTCAACCGCCGCTCGGCCGCCCCCACTGGTGACCGAATGGTGACTATCCAATTCTGAGAATCAGATAACCACCACTCGGCCACCCCCACAAGCGACTGAGTGGTGGCTATCCAGTTCCAAGAATCGGATAGCCACTGCCCAACTACCTGTGAGGGTGGTCGAGAAGTGGCTATTCAATTCTCGGAATCAAATAGCCACCGCCTGGCCCCTCATGGGGGTTGGTGGCTGATAAATTTTTTTTTTTTAATTACAATAAACATATTTAACAAGATTTATTTTTTATTTAAAAAATAATTTTATCGACCATCGCCCCCATGAACGGCTGGGCGGTGTCTATTTGATTTCGAGAATTGAATAGTCACTTCCCGGCCACCCCCATAGGTGGTTGGGCAGTGGCTATCCGTTTCACAAAATTGGATAGCCACCACTCAGCCACCTGTGGGAGTGGCCGGGTGGTGGTTATCTGATTCTCAGCTGCCTATGGGGACGGCCGCTTGTGGGGGTGGCTGGGTGGTGGTTATCCAATTAACCATCCGATTCTGGGAATCGAATAACCACCACCCGGCCACTGACACAGGAGTCTGAGTGGTGGTTATCCGATTCCGAGAATTGGATAGCCACCGCCCAACCCGTCCGTGGGGGTGGCCTGGAAGTGGCTATTTGATTTTTGGAATCAAATAGCCACCACCCGGCCGCTCGTGGGGGCGATGGCCGGTAAAATTGTTTTTTTAAATAAAATAAATTTTGTTAACTATGTTTATTGTATTTTTAAAAAAACAAAATTTATTTTTTATTTAAAGAAACAATTTTATCAGTCACCGCCCCCACGAGTGGCCAGACGATGGTTATTTGATTTTGAGAATTCAATAGCCACTTCCCGGCCACCCCCAAGGGCGGTGGGCGGTGGGCTATTCGATTCTTAGAATCAAATAGCACCGCCCAAACGCTCGTGGGGCGGTGGACGATAAAATTGTCTTTTTAAATAAAAAACAAATTTTGTTAACTATGTTTATTATATTTAAAAAACAATTTTATCGGCCACTGCCCCCACGAGCAGTGGGGCAGTGGCTATTTGATTTCGAGAATCGAATAGGCACTTCCCAGCCAGCCCCACGGGCGGTTGGGCAGTGGCTCACTGATTCTCGGAATCGGATAGCCACTACTCAGCCGCCTGTGGGGTTGGTCGGGTGGTGGTTATCTGATTCTTAGAATCGGATAGCCACCGCTTGGTCACCGCTCGGCCGCCCCCACGGGTGGTTGAACAGTGGCTATCCAATTTTAGGAATCAGATAACCACCAGCCAACCATCCCCACAGGCGGCTGAGTGGTGGCTATCAGAATCAGATAGCCATTGCCCGACCACTCGTGGGGGTGACTATTCGATTCTCAGGAATCAAATCGCCACCGCCTGAAAGCTCGTGTGGGCAGTGGCTGATAAAATTGTTTTTTTTTTTAAATAAAAAATAAATTTTGTTAAATATGTTTATTTTATATATATAAATTATATATATAATATTATTATTTTTTTTTTTTTTTTTTAATTTTATATATTTGTAAAGATATATATATTTGAAATATTTTAAATGCTATTTTAAAAAATAAAAAAATATATTTACTTGCTTTTTTTCTTTTTTCATTTTAAATGGTTTTTTGGTTGTTATTTTTTTTTTAAATCCAAATTTTAAATTTTTTAATAACTAAAAGTTTATTTTTAATTTGTTATTTATTTTTATAAAATGATATTGTTGTTTGCTTGTTATTTTTTTTGTTTAATGATTTTATTAATTGTTTTTTCAGGTTTTATTTTTAATTTTTAATTTTTAGCATATCTTTGTTTTTTTAGTGTTTTTGAAATGTTTTTTAACTTAATTTTTATTTATTTATTTTTTAATCTTAGTTTGTTTTAATTATATATATATTTTTTTAGTTTTTCTTGAATTTTTTTTTTAATTTCTTATTTACTATTATTCTATGTATTTTTTTCTATTTTTTTTCCATTTTTTTTTTTTTTTTTAAAATATGTTCTTTTTATATATTTCTTTAAATTTTTTAAAATTCTTCTATTTTAATAGGTTAATTTTGTTTTTTGTTTTGTTTTTGTTTTTTGTTTTTTTAAATTTTATTTTATGTTTATGTTTGTTTTAATAATATATTTATTTACGTTATGATAATATAATATATATATATATATATATATTATATATATATATATTTTTTTTTCATTGTTTTTATTTTTAATTTTATGTTTTCATTTTTTTTTGAAATTTTAATTTTTTTTCAGAGTCGTAACAAAATCTTTTACACTATTATTTCAAAATGTTGAAAATTTACAAAAAAAAAAGGTGTTATTCTAGCATTAAGACTTTTCGTTTTGAGGGTGTTTTTTGCACAATTTTTGCACATAAAAATTCGGTTTTACTGGAATGTTTTTAAAATGTTGGAAATTGACCCTAAAAAAAAAATCCATCGTTCCATTATTAACACTTTTCATTTTTAGGTTGTTTTTTGCACAATTTTTGCACAAAAAATTCGTTTTCACTGCCATTTTTAAAACATGTTCAAAATTGACCAAAAAAAACCATCATTCTAGTATACACACTTTTTGTTTTTAGCACTGTTTTTCATGTTTTTTCGGGTTTTTTTGGGTAGAGTTCTTGGTTTGAGTTTATAGTTCCTATTTCAAAGTTTACATTGTTTAAAATTTTTGAAGGAAAGAAAAAGCTTTTACCCCTGCCCCTAAAACCAATCTTTGTTGAAGCACCTTTTCAATAATGGGGGCTTGACTTCATTGGTGAAATCCACCCACCTTCCTCTACCCAACACAAATGGATCTTCACTGCTACAGA
Source organism: Pinus taeda (assembly GCA_000404065.3). Taxonomy (NCBI): domain Eukaryota; kingdom Viridiplantae; phylum Streptophyta; class Pinopsida; order Pinales; family Pinaceae; genus Pinus; species Pinus taeda. The sequence continues at coordinate 55,531 of APFE030207498.1, forward strand.
TTATTTTATCAAATGGATAGAAGCCATACCATCAAGGCAAGCTACTGACACTATTATAATAACCTTCCTTGAGTCCCTATCTAGATTTGGGTGCCCAACCAAGAACATCGCTGGCAATGCAGCAACTTTCAAATATAGGAGAATGATTGATTTCTGTAATAAGTACCATATAACTTTGGGCCATTCCACAGCTTATTACCCCCAAGGAAATGGAATAGTAGAGTCCTCAAACAAAAGTCTGGTAAATATCATTAAAAAAATTGTTAGAAGATAACAAGAAAACATGGAACAAAAAGCTACTAAATGCCTTATGGGAAGACAGGCTAACCACAAAGAAATCCATTGGTACTAGTCCTTATCAATTAGTTTATGGAATGGAAGTCATTTTCCCATCTTCATTGGGAACACCAGTGAAGCTGCTCCAGGAGTTACAGGTTGAACCAAATGACATCCAAAGAAGAATAAGAAGTACCAGACCTATCAGAGGGACCAGAGAAATCAGACATACCAGAGCAATAAACGAAAATAGATAGACTAGAGGCCACCATGAGTAACCCCCCAGTCTTACAACCTCCTCTGAATGAGGAGAAAAACCTCAAGAGAAACAGGGAAGGAGCCACTCCTTCAGGAAGAAGAACATCACAGGCCTATGCAGAGACAAGCCAGGCTAAGAGACAAAGATTTAATCCTGTCTTCGAATAGGAATATACAGAATAGACGACTGATGTTACAAGCACATAAAGAGAAGGAAGCAGGCATGCCACTCCCTCTGGAGGCATCCTATAACCTTCCACCTCACATACCTAGATATTGGAAAAACAACAAAGTGTAGAGGTATCCTTTTTCAGAATGTCAGCAGACGAAGATCAGGACATCAAAGAAAGATACAAAGAAATAAAAGCCAGAAATGAGAGGCTGAAAGCCCAAACTTATGCATAGTATTTGAAGATGACCTGTACCAATCAAACAAGGCTTATGTTAGCCTTTGATGTTAAAGAGGGGAAAACGTAGATGGCATTCATGAAGCCCACTACTCAGCATCCGAGAACAACAACAAACTTCAAAAAGATAGACTTCGAAGTACTGGAAAATTACATTCATCCTACTAACCAGATTGAGCTGCACAAGTAGACAGGGGAGATGATTTACTCCACCTTGACAGGGAAAGCCATCACTTCCCACTAATTTCAAAACTCCCTGAATAATATATCAGCACAGTTCCAGTTGGAGAAGGCCTCTTCACAGGCCAAAGATACTAGAATCAAATCCTTAGAGGATTTAGTCATTGAGTTGGGACACGATCCCAAAGATGTAAAGGCCATAGAAAAATTAATAAAGAAGAAGAATGATTATATAGCTGCTCTGAAGAAGCAGCTCAAGATTCCCCAGTTGCATCACCCATAAATAGTAGAAGTCCTGAAGGCACATAAAGGACATGAAAAGCTCATGGACTTGGTCCTAAAGCTAAATGACCAAGTAAAAAAGATAGAGAAAGATTTAGACACATTGATTCAGTCCAAACAAAGTGACCTGGCCACTATTTCTAGGACTGTCATTCCCACGTTTTCTACTACAGTTCTTTCTACATTGGCAACATCATTGGCACCTACAACTCCATTTGCCACAACACTGTCAATTACAACTGAATCCACTACAACAACAGGCACACAAATAGAGAAAACATCAGAGCTAGTGAAAGCCATGGAGGAGATGTCAATCCAAGCTACAGAGCTCAAAAGGCTGAAGGAGAAAGTGGAAAGCTTAGAAACTGACTGTAAGGTTGCCCAAATTCAGCAAAGAGAAGAAACACAAAAAGCCCTAAGGATGGGTGAGAAAATCAAAGTCCTAGAGAAAGATTTAACGTTGCAGAAGCCACTAGGATAGACTAAAGAAAATCTCTAGGCCAATATCATTGACTTTGTCAATGATATTTGGTCATCAATTTAAGTTATATTTGAGCAAACTGAATTGGTGAAGGTAGCAACTAACTATCTCGAAAGTAAGCGAAGATTTAGGAGAGCAACCTGAGGATGAAAATCGACTCATCCACCTCCTAAATAGTAAGAACAGGTATGAGCTCCATGAGCTTGGTGTAGAGGATAGGACTGAAGGCATCCTAGAGATTAAAAAGGTTCTTTCCAAAAGAAACCTTATGCTCAACTTAGAAGAAAAGTGCCACAACATGCAGGTGGCCATTAACAGTTTTATGGTTAAATTTCAAATTTTGAGGGACAAAGGCCTTCTCAGTCCTATGGTCATTAATGATAAACTCATGACCCAATTGAACTACAGTGATAGACTCAGGAAGTTTGCCAAGGAACAAGCCAATTCTTCAGGTATAAAAGCCTTGCCAATCGGAAAAGTATTGTATGATACTTTGGAAAATCTATTTTTCCTAAAACATGAGGTGAAACATTTGTTTGTCACCAAGCCCAATTTTGCAAAATACACAGAGGCAGAAGAAATTTATAGAAGAATGTTGAAATTAAAGTTACCTGAGGATGAATGGTGGGAAAAAATGACAGATTTACTATGAAAATTTTTACATCAGGAAGTTACCAAAGTAAATTTGAAGGCAGCCAGGTGAAACAGGTAAAAGACAGATAAGCAGAGTCAAAGAGTAACATAAGCAAAGAGTATCAGTGAAAGATCAAAGTAAAGAAGACTACAACGTGGAAATACCACAACCATCAACCAGCTTAAAGGGCTTAAAACTCAACAGAAACAACTAGCAACACCACAATAAAAGGGGAAACAAGAACCAATTTTACATTTGTCTCTATCTTCATGTATGAATATATTTTAATTTCCTAGATTAAATCTCAAACTGTTATGAGATATTTCGTAAATATTTTCTGTATAAATACTTCACATTTCGAAGTATGAGTGTGGATTCAATGACATTTCTATAGAATTTTTCTCTCAACTCAAAATTCTATTGTATCAATGACTGGATTCGCTGGTTGGATCAAGGAATAAAGATCATATATTTTACAAGATTCTTGTGTAAATAAAAATACAAATAAGTATTCTCTCATTTTTATTATTATTTTTGTTATGTGTCTCCATAATCTTGTTTGTTTCTCTCAAATCTTAATGTATGACATGGAATGATATTTCAGAAATTTCTTTCATGCACTCTGTCTTGACTATTTACATTTTAAATGTTTTCCGTTAAATTATCTTAGTTAGGGAATTCTTAACTGCTCCTTAGCTTCTGTAGTTTCCCCTTGGTCTACAACAAAGGATTCTTATTTGCCCTTTGTTCATGATCACTTTATTTTCTTCATTCTGATCCTGGTCCAAGGATTCTTAGCTACCCTTTCACCCTGGTCAGAATCATCTCATCCATTAGACCTGAAGATTTGTCTTTTGCTTTGCTAGCCTGCTCTGTGAACATTCCCTTTAATGATCTGGTCTAGTTATGCTATCCATTTATTGACTCCATATCCCAATGGCTTGAAGACCTAGCTCTATCCATCTTTTCCAAGAATTCCACCACCCAACCTCCAATCTAAAATCAAAATCCTCATGAACACTAAGAATTAGCCTAAAATTTAATAAAAACAAAGCTAAATCATAAAGAGAGAGCCCTCTCCGGACTTGGGTTAGCTAGAACTTGAGCCTAAAAGATTGGTTTGTGGTTACCTTAGATAATTCCTTCTTTTAATAACTTCTAGTGAAAACTTTTGAGTGATAACAAGTTGGATGACCAATGAACTATTTATAAACAGGTTCTTTAAACTTAGATAGATTTTCAATAAAATAAAAGGTTGTTCTTTACATACACATTGTTATTTAAATTTTAGTGGGATGGATAAGTAGAATATAAAGAAATATAATTGGTTTAATATTCAAACTAAGTATTTAACCTTTTATAAGCAGAAATCAAGAAAACAATGTTTCCTTGTGTTATCACCTAGATTGACCTCAGGCTGAAGGGAGGCAATTCCAGGGTAACCACAAACCAAGCTTAGCCTGGTAGCTAGCCCTACCAGGCTAGGAGAAGTCTCTCTCTATAAGGATCTTAGTCAATATGACTGGATTAGGTAAAGGACTTTAGGTTAGGTATAGTATCTCAAAAGGTTTTGATTGAATTTGTTGGTGTTTTGTTGGATCAGATGGAGCTGGGCAGTTTAGGCCTGGGAAATTAGGTCAGAAATGCAGGGTGTTCTATGTCGTAAGGTAGGGATAGGATTTAGCACTTTAGGCTTAATGGTGTGAGGTGTTTATGACTGATGAGGAGCTAAAGAGGCCATGTGACAATCATGTATCCTTCTCAAATAGTAGAAAACATGAAATATTGAATGATTTCCCAAGGTAGATCACTGTTACAATGGATTCTACCCATCAAACTTGATAACATTCAATAAGAAGAAATGAAATGGATAATGGAACACATAAAACATGTAAACAAATGATTACAAAAGAAAAAACTGTACTAAAAATCCATACCATAGGGATCCCATAAAAATAGTATCAAATCCTATTAATCTCCTTGCCAAACTGTTTACAATGATGTACAATTAAGCTCTGAGCATCCAAGTGAGTCCAACATTTTCCAATGAAAAAGAAAATAGATGATATATAATTTCAAATCACTCATTCTAACCATCAGGGGTCGAAACCATGAGAAGGGGAGTTGTTTCAACCATTTATAAACAAGGAACATGAATCTAGGAAGTCAAACAACTTGCCTCTAAAAGAGGGGAAACTTATTCATTACCCTCAAAAGCACTTCTTATCTAATGAATATACCATCTACTAGTGTTTGAATATTACATTTACAAACCATGGCTCTAAATACATTAGTAAATTCACCTCCATGAGAGAGAAAACAAGAAAATAGTCGAAATTTAGCAAAACAATCATCCTGAGTAAAAATGCCCTACGCGCAGCGCCATTGGTCCTATGTGCAACACCACTTTGAGTCCACTTTTGGAGGCCTTACCATCATCCAAATTGAGCCCAAGATAGTGCATTGGAAAGGTCTCCAAGTCGACTTTCCATAACACCTAGAATTTATACATTTGGAGTTCATTTACCCCGTCAAACACTGATTCTCCCAAGGCTGATTCTGTGTGTCCAAAAACTGGCAGAAAGGTCACATTTTGAGTGTTTTTGGACCTTTTGGTGAACTAATTCTACTCCAAAAAATCTGAAAATTGGTGGGGTGCATGTCCTTGATGCCTTGAATCCAAAAATGCAATCTAGTTCTCCATTGAGTTACCCTAGAAAAAGCGCAGTGCAACCGGCGCTGTGCTTCTAGGTAGATTTTTGGTGTTTTGAATTTCCAAAATTCAAAAATGACAAAATTTCCTCGAAAACTGCCCAAAACTGGTATGAGGCACCACTATCAACTGCTTTGATTAGCCAAGGAGGCTTCAACCAACATCTTTAATCTATCCTACTCCTTTTTTCCTTCTAAATCCCTCCTTAACCTAGCCTTCAACTTTCTGATCCTCACGTTACAAATTTTATTGCGAGCCATGTAATGGTATTCCATATGTCTAAGCATTTTCTTGTCCCTGTTGGCCTTCTTAATGAGCCCTTCAAGATGTAGGTTGGATCTCTCAAGCCAAGTCTCCCTATCATTTTCAATCTCCTGCTCAATAGGAGTCAATGTGACTTGTGTCTCTTTGCCAATTTACCTTTTTGCTTTGAGCACTTCCAGCTCCATAAGGACTTGCTTGTCACTCAATTGTTTGTTCTCTTACTCCAAAAATGTGATGACAAACTTTGATCTCTCTAGTTTTTCAACCAAAGCTTGTATTTGAGCTTCCATTTCCTGTATGATGATGCCTTTGATGGTTTCTTGATCTTGAGTCTCTAAATCAGTGGTCTGAGTATCATACTGTTCAAACTCATCATGCTCTGCTAGATCAAAATATCTTTCCTCATCATCACCAAGGTCTTCCTCCTACACCTTTTCCTTCCCTTTGTTCAGCCACTGTACCTGTACCTCTTGTGTCGATGAAGAAGGCAAATCCACTTCCACATCCTGTGAAGCTAGCATTTTCCTATGGGCTAATGAAGAAGGCAAGGTCCCTTCCACATCCCGTGGAGCAAACACCTGCCTAGAAGCTGCAAATAACTTCCTTGTACCTCTATGATATGTCAAGAATACTAACACCTCAACAATTTTTGTCTCTTTGTGTTCCTCTCCTTTTTTCACATGAGTAGAGGGCCCACCTGTTTCTTGCACTATGCATGGAGGAATTTGGGGTCCCCTGTGTTAGCACCTAAATCTTCCTTAGGCTGAAGGAAGGCAAAATTCAGGGTAACCACAAACCACGCTCAGTCTGGTAGCTAGCCCTACCAGAATAGGAGAGGGCTCTCTCCAAGTCATGCTTAGTGAATAGATAAACAATATGGTCTGAGATGACTTGCAATGAATATTGATTTTAGGCTAGGTAAATAAATATGGAAACAAGAAGCAATTTTTTATAAATGACTGAGTTTCTGGATATATGGACCACGAACAATATGAGCAGAGAATTTAACACAAAGGCATAGATTACTTCGTGAGCAAGACAGGCGGAAAGTCTAGCAATTAAATTTGAAAATAATGCGAAATGGAAAGATTGTTAGGAGGTGAAAAGGGCATAAACACATGAATCCTTTTTCAACAGAAGAAGAACACATAACGTGAAACTTTCCCACAAGCAGAGCAATAAACATGAATTATACCTTATCTTACTTAGAAAATTTCACTGGAAATGAATATGAATGAACTGTGAAACATAACGAAATACATATGAAACATAAAGAGAACACATTTGCTACACTCACACCACATGAATCTCATGAACCAAAGCCGCTACCTTTCATTAATTCTCTGCCAAATATACAATGAAGAATTGAGTTTCTCTCCCACAGTGTCATATAAATTACAACCAACCCTTTGCAAATAGTGTTGCATACAATAAATAGACTATGCCATTGGGAAATAGAACGACCCACAGTTGGGGAGTTTTTCAAATCATTACAAAATGGAAATGGAAAGCCAACCATTAGCGTTAGGTGCAACGCTACAAAAATGACAAATTGCTTGGGTGATTGCTCGCCTTCCTTTGCCACTTGGATAGGAGCCAACCTTTAGTGATAATAAATTTTAAACTTTGCCTTAGTTGCTGAGAAAAAAGTAGTCTCAATGAGCGGGCCCACTTGGAGAAAGTCGCGAATCGAAATGTCGCGAAGAAGAAGTGATTTTGGCCTTTTGGTCTATATGCGCCACACCACTTTGGAGGCGATTTTGAGGTACCTAATAGAGTCCAAATTGTGCCCAAGTGTGCTTGTTAGAAAGCCTTTCCTGTCTAATTTCCAACCCAAGTGGAATTTTTGAATTTGGTGCTCATTTTCCCCTCCAAAACTTTTTTCTCCCAAGACTGCTTCCTGTGTGTCAAAATAGGGGCAGAGAGGTCATTTTTTTGAGTATTTTTGACCTCCTGGGGACTCAAAACTTGCCCAAACTTCTTGTCCATAAACCGGCAGTCATGCTTTTTCATGCTAAATCTAAAAATGCAAACCATTTGTGATTTGGAGCTCCCAATCCTAAGCGTCGTGCCACACAGGGAGAAAAACCTTGTGTTGTGCCCAAAAATTTGTCATGTGATCAAAATTGCCCCAATTTTTTTGAAATTTGGGCTGGAAATCCTCTATGAGGTGCTATGATGGGCCACAGAGGCTTCAGCCAAGATTCGAAGCCGATATTTCTCTTTTTACCTCTTTTTCCTTTTTGTCGCTTTGCTCAATTTCGCCTTCAAACTCCTTATCCAAGCCTTTGAACTCATGTTCCATGCCCTGTAGTGATAAATCATCTGCCTCAACATGGTTTTGTCTTTGTCGGCCTTCTCTAGCAGTCTCTCAAGGTGGATGTTGATACGCTCGAGCCAAGACTCACGGTCATTGTTAATCTCTTGCTCTAATGGAGTGAGCTCAATCCTCCTATGCTGGGCAGCTTGGTGATTCTCACGGATGCTTTGCAGCTCCATGATCTCATGCTAGTCCTCGAGCTATTTATTCCTCTCCTCCAAATACCTGATAATCCACTTGGCCCTTTCCAAATTTAGTGACAAGTCTTGGATCTCCATTTGCTGCTCCTAGATGGTCCTCCTAAGTTTGGTACTCTCCACATCTGCATCATCATCATGAATGAGGATGAAGTCGGCCTCTTTTTCACCTGATGGTCCCTCATCATGCATGGGCCTCTTTCCCTTGTCCTGTACCTGTGTTGTCGATGTCAGAAGCGAGGCCCCTTCCACCTCTGGTGGAGATAACACTTGCTTTGCTGCTGCAAACAAATGTCTACTGCCTCTCTGATAGGTGATGAATACTAGCATAGTGGTGGTCTCATGGCACTCATACTGATGAGAAGGACCACCTATCTCATGTTCAACCTCTGATAGTACCTGTGAAGTGCTGAAGAGGTCACGGGAGATGAAGCATCCCAAGTAATGCCCTGCAATCCCAACTGATGATCCACCAAAATCTTAATAAGAGAAAAGTGATAAACACTATTAAGTTGCTGCTGAGGGGTTTTGTGCTGCATGAAGGGTGTTCATCCTCTCTATGTTCTTGCAAATGAAATATGGGATGTTCATCATCCATACCCTGGTAAAGTGCATGAGCAACCTGATGTGATAGGCATATAGACGAGAGAACCTCCCCTCACAGCTGAAATACTTCACGATCAATTTCATGAGTGGAGCATATTCATCTTTCAGATACCGGAATGGAAAGACTCTTTGGAGTTGCCTCAAGAAACTGGCCTTAATGTAAGGCTCATAATGCTGCCGATCAACCTTCTGTTTCTTGTGCCATGGTTCTCCAACATTCGGTATGCCTGTTGCTAATGAGACAGCAAGTGTCAATGTAAAGGTGACCTCGGCCAAGATAGCATGATCTCCATGCAAGAGAAGCACAAAACAATGGGCCAACTCATGATGAACTTGAACACTAGCCACCTTTTGACAAAACTCCAAACATGAAAAATGTTGGAAAAATGACATAGCAAGAGGGCAGGCCTGCAATTATGTGAGGGTAGTTGGCTCATCCCTAACATGTTTTCCACTTTTGTGATGTCTCCGGGCAGCCTATTCTTCCGAGGATGAATCACTTTGTGTTTCCATCTCATACTCTGATGAATGCTCAGATGCCATGACTACTGTATGTGTACTGTGCTTGGACTTCCCTTTGATGATGGTATGCAACTAGGTGTTGTTGTGAACTCTGCCACCAAGGGGAACAATGCAAAAAGGGAGTGTTAGGAAGGGGAATAATATGATGGGATTAGGGGTTATGGGGTGAAATTTGTTTAGGGACATGTAGGAGGGTTTGGGGATTTTATAAAGTAGGGTTTTGGGGTTTTATGGTTGACAAATGAGTGGGGGGATAGGGAATAGGGGTTTGGTAATATTTTAGGGTATGGAAAATAGGGAAAAATGGGATGGGGGGAAGGAAACAATGGTAACAAGGGGAAAAATGAGAGGTGAAAAAGGAGCCTTGGCATCAACACAACAAGTTTGCAACCCTAGAGCAATGGCTTTGATGATTTAAGTGGTAGGGCTTAGGCGTTTTTTATTGCAACTATAAATGGCCATGAACCACCATCATGTTCACAAAATTTGATGAGCAAGCCAAGATATAGACCCTACCTGGAAATTGGAAGGAATTCCAAACGATTTGTGGCAAATTTGGAACAATTTCGGGCCTTTGTGGGTGTGCGCCGCGCAGCAAACCCAGTGTGCCGTGCTCTGTGTGTGCATTGCGCCCGTGTTAAATTAACACTGTGGGGTAGCGCTCTGTGTGCCGCGCTCCCTATGTGCACCGCGCTCCTCTGTCCGTGCGCCGCGCCTACGAAAACACCTCTAAACTTACTCCAAACGCATGCTTGCACTCTCAATCACTTTGCTATGTTTTCTCTATAACCTTGGTGTGCACAATGATTTTGTTACTTGTGGAAACTTCTATATAAAGGCATTTGGAGTCATGGGTTTAATCTTTGCTTCTTCAAAACCCACTTTTCTAATGTCTTCTTTTGGCACTTTTTCCTTGATTTAAAGCAACTCTGTATTTCACTTTTCCCTTTGAATTTTTAGCTAAAATGATGAAATTTTTGGCACTCTTTGCAGGGGTTGTTGACATGGAATTTGGCCAAGGAAACCATGACTGCGCCTGAAGAGATCAACTGGAGACTTTTTTTTTTTTGAAAATTATCACAAATGACACACTGTTTGACTTTTCTTCAAAACAGAGTTTTGAAGAACAATCGTAATCTGTCAACATGACGATGAAAATCTTTGAATCATAACTTTGTAAGGGCCCCCCTCTAGCCTGCATGGCTTTATTGGACATATTTGAAGACCAAATTGACTAATCCCTAGACCTAATGACTGAAAATGACTCTTGTCTATTAAAAGATCGAACATTGACTGTCATGGACTTTAGTGAATCATTGACAAGAAGAACTAAGCTATCAGGTGCCAGACATGAGGGGAAATGACTAAAAAGACCTTTTGCGTCAGGTTATGGCATGCCCCTAGCGGAATGCAACTAGAGTGAATGGAGCGAGACACCTAAAAATGAAATGCAGAAAGAGTTTTGATCTCTGACGGAGGACTGACAAGACCTGTTAGGTTCCTATACCAATAGGTGTCATTTTTCATGATTGATTGTGGAAATGCCAAATATGATCATCCTTTCCATGCTGCAAAGGTTCCATATTATCAACAATCAAGATTTAGATAAAAAGAAAAGAAAGCAATTCCAAGGGAAGAACAGGAAAATGGCTTGATGACACATGCAAACAAGGAAGTGAAATTACTGATTTTCTTACAGGTGATGGATAGCCAGACAGTGTAATCCTGGCTAGCTCATGTTTGAATTTCTTGTTTTAGAATAGAGAATAAGATTTTCTCAAACAGTTCAAGCTTGACAGATCACTAGATTAGATAGAGAAATAAAGGGCCCAACTGCTCAATCTGATCCCTTGGTTGAAATAAGGATAGTTTTAGATAGGAGGGTAGTCAAAAGAAAAGAAATAAAAGTAGGGTTTGCTAGTCTAAATGCACCTAATCAAAAGGAAGAAAAAACGTTAGGTGTATTAGGCTGAGTAGGTAGTATGAGGTTGCAGTAGGAAGTTTGTGATCACTTTTTGTCTTGTCAAGAAAAACTCATCTCATCAATAACACAATTACCATGGCAGTTGTATGGTGATACAACAGTGGAAGCATGACTAACTTCCCCTTTCATTCCCCTAGAAATCATTCACTAACATCCCCCAAGGACCTTGGGATATGCCCAATAGTCCTGTTTCACTTCACTCTAGGAGAAGTGCTAAGTCAAACTCTAAGTTTACTTAAGGAAAAGAAGCCACATTTTTTGTGTAAAAATCATCAGTCCATACTCTTTTCATTTTCTTATGTCTAAGTTTTCACTTTACAAACTTAGCATCTATCCATGCAGTTTCAATCCATAAAGTCATATTAACATTTAACTTTATTTAGCTCCCTTAAAGTATTTCCCTATCCCTATCATACAAAATTTATATAAAAAACCCAAAAAATCTAAATATCCCTACCCATTGGCAACTATAGCCATATAATAGTTTCGGGGGATTATTAAGTTCATTTGGGACTTTAATAATAGCCCTTTCATATGTAAACAATCGGGTTTATTTAACCTTAGGTTAAGTAAACAACCACAGTTGAACCCCCCTCCTAAACCATACAAATAACCCCGCGTGCATATATATAATGGGTTTAGTTTACCATTTGGTTAAACTAATAACCAAACCCGCACTGTATAAAATACATGAAACCCTTAACCCAAAGTCTGAAACCCACCCTAAACCTTAGAGAAATTAAGGTTTATCATGCGCGCTCCTCTTCTAAAACCCGATCACATCGCCCTCCCGTCCACCATCGAATCGCCCCCCGCAGATCCGACGGTCCTAATCCATATCGGACATGCCCCGACGACGGGACGTTAGTACCCGATGGTCAACGGTTTCACCGTCGTACATAGGGACACTTGTTTCCTGTTGATTGCATTGGGCCGCCTCTAACAGATACCGCCCCCATACCAAAGGCGGTCCGACGGAAACCACTTACCACCCTCTATCCTTCTGCTTACGTCACCGCATGACGTTGCATCCACTTTTCCCGCCACTTCCCTCCACCTGCGCCAAATCATTTGCTGACATCACCACCCCGCCACCGTGTCATGTGCCACATCATCATACATGTCAGCTACCACATCATCTCTTGTACCCGCTACGTGACAAAAAAACGTCATGATGACGTCATCATTAAAAAGTGCAAAAGGCGCTAAAATGTCCAAAATTCGTTAAAAAGTCGTGAAAACGACTATTTTCGTTTATTTCTATTTGTTGTGGCTACGAAGAAGGTGCATGCGATTTTACGTCCAACCCACCTCCAGAAGCTGCACAGTCCACCAACCTCCAAATTCGCTCCGTAGCTCGACTCCACAGCTCGAGGCACCCCTGATAGCTATGCTCTGCGCCATAAAAATCGGTATTTACCCACAGTTGACCCATAAATCCTGTTTTTTAGAAATTTCGCCATTAAAATTGACTGAGGAGCTCAAATTCAAACTAAAAGGCACTCCAGCCCCTGAAATTCCACCTATAAATTCACTAGCTGACCCCTTGTTCAAAAGCAACCCGACAAACTTGCCCTTCTCTGCAAATTCCACCATTAAAACACATGTCAAGGTCGTTTTCGCCGGCAGAATGTGCAAACTGCCCATGCATCCACTCCCTTTGTCAAAATCCTCTGCAAAATTTCACTTGTTTGGTTAAAAGTCAATCCCATTCCCCCTGCAGCTTACTCACAGAGCTTGCAATCCAGCAAAGTTATGTAAAAGACCCTGCCAGACCCTGTAACAATTGGTCTAAAAACCATAAATTTTACACAGTGAGGTTAGTTCAAGATAAAACTCAATCTCTATAACCCTGACAAAAGCCTTAGAGCCAGAGTCTTATTACCTGTTGCTGCATAAACCTATATTACAATCACAACACAAACAGTTGAAAGATGGAGGCTCCAGTGGCTCTCAACATTGCTCCTTTGAATGCTCCACACATGGATTTAGAGTGGTTACCATTGGCAGATAGGGACTTCCAGATCAAGGATATGATGGGCCTCAAGTCTCACCTTAAAACTGTGTGTCACTTTAGAAACAATCATAGAAATAACACTAATATCCTGGGAATCTGGCAATCTAGTATGCCCATCTACTACCTCCCATCAGTCAATGTGCTGCCTGACTTCATTCATCTGTGTCATGCAAACTATGACCCCACACAGAGAGCAATCCTCACTCCAGATGGGTCTGTACTGTTCTACATCACTCAATCCATAAATGAAATGCTGAAATTTGAGCCACCACAGCCTCTGGTTCCTCTTACAATGAAGCTCTTGCTTGATAAGGGTGCAAAGCTCTCTAGTTCAGAAATATCAAGGGTAGGAGAGTTGTTCATGTAGCCACAGTGCCAGGCCAATCACCCTCCACCCTATCATCAAGTCCCATTCAATGAAATAGGCAGGGTCCTGGTAGATATGATTTCCTACATTCTAGGATGCAAAATAAGAGAATTTGTGGATGAAACTGTGTTTCTGCTACTAACCATGTTCACTCCAGGACAACCCCCTGCTATCATGTATGACTATGCCATTTTCATAGAAAACAAAATACATGAGCAATTCATAATGATGGAGAGAGAAAGAGTGTTTAAGTATACCTCCTACATTTACCATCTGCTGCTGTACTATCACCCTGATAGTTTCAAAGTTCCTCTTAAGAGACTAGACTCAAAAGGAGAGAGAAGATCTGTTATCTTCTGGACCTCAGTTTTCCATGAAGTCCACCTCACTCCCTACACATATTGTGAGTTTGTGGACATGTTCGTCTACCCAGCCACTTGCCTATTGATGATGACCCCTCCTGGTAGGCTAACTGCTGAAATGCAAAGAATCTTACATCTTTCAAAGGGCTACAACATTGGTGATTAGTACTTCTACCAAAACCACACAGTGATCAGAATTTATGGTTGTGAGTTGCCTCCCTATAAGCTGCCAAGATATGTCCCCATGAGACTTTTTGCTTTGGAATATTTCAGGCAATTCAGGAATGCTGATTTGACTCATTTCCATGGGAAAAACAAGAAAGCACAGCTTAAAATCAGACATCAATTGGGTCCTTTTGTTTTCAATAAAAGGAAAGAAGCCTGGAAGGATGCAAACAATATGCTAAGGGAAGAGCTTATGCTGAAACAAATCTTCTTTTGGGCACCATATGACCCTGAACATTTCATAAGCCTTAGAAGAATCAAACACAGGCTTTCAGGATATGTGCACCAGCCAATCCCCCATATTGAACAATATGCTAATCGACAAGAATGGGTAGAGGGCACATTAGATGATGAAGAGCTTACTGAAGAAGAAAGATTAGAAAAAGATATGAACGAACATGAGAAAAGAATTGACCTGGAATATTTTGCATAGGTCACCTTCACACAGCCTCAACATATTGGAGCAAGCACATCAGCTGCTACACCTCCACAACAACAGGCTAAAGAAGCCATTTCACCTGCAGGGAAAGACAAAGAAATTGAGCATTCAGAATAGCAGAGTACAATGGCAGAACAACCATCCATAAGTCAAGAAAAGGGTCAAGAACAAGGCCCTTCAACCCAAATTAAGGCACCTGAAGTCCATGTACTGCAAACCCCTCACAATGAAGAAAGAGCTAAAAAGAGGGACAGACCTGAAGATGCCTCCATGGGGACACCAACAGACCAGCAAGGGGAAAAGAGACAGAGACTAAACCCTATTCCGAGGAGGAATTTACTGAAGAAACCACAGGCAATATCAGGGGTGAGGAAACTTTTGAACAACAGATCCCTCTTGTTTTGAAAACATCAGCTAGCTCCTTTCAGCAGGAGCAAGAGAGACAACCAGGTGGGTAGGTTTCATCCTCCAAGCAGCGGACCCAGCAAGGCTCGGATATCAAATGAGCATTCACTGAGATCAAACCTAGAAACGAACCAATAAGGTTTCAACTTTACAATCAATTGATGAGAATGGCACCTACAAATCAACAAAGGCTAATGGTAGCCTATGACATGCAAGCAGGGAAGAGGACTCTTAGTCACTTTAGACCCACTGTGCAGCAGCCACAGTCAGCTGCAGACTATATTGGAACTAATCTGGAGGTCCTTTCCAAAGACATCCATCCAATAGACCAGATTGAGTTGCATAAACAGCCTGGAGAAATGGTATACTCTACCCTAGCAGATAAGGCTCTAATGGCCCATAGATTGCAAAATTCTTTGTATAATACTTTTGCCCAATTAGAGCTGGAGAAAGCCTCCTCATTGGCCAAGGATAACAGGATAAAATCCTTGGAAGAGATCATTATAGAGTTGGGACATGATCCCAAGGATCCCAAAGGCGCACAGGCCTTAATCAGGAAAAAGGAGGAAGGCATAGTAGCCCTGAGAAGACAATTAAAGCTGCAAGCTACCATACATCCTCAAACTACAGAGGTGGCACAACAACAGGAAGTAGAGGATGTGGTCAGTCTACTTATGAGGATGAACCAAAGGCTGTTGGACACAGAAAAAACATTAGAAGAGGCTCAACAAGGGAAATAGCCACGGTTGGCCCCTCAACCATCCCAAACAGCTCCAATAATCACAGCTCCTCCTCCAACAGTCACTACAAAAGCACCTCCCATGGATCCAGCTTCAGCAGCAGGTGCCTCTGTTGGCATTATGTTTCTGGTATGACTATATGTTACAGATGTTGTACTTGATGGCAACACCCATGGCATGGCTCTCAATATGATGAGAATTAAGAAGTACGCAGGAGAACAGTTCAGAAGATGCGTACACGCAGGCTAGTGTTACATAAAGTGCATACATACCCGCAGTTACCCAGTTCAGGAGGTGTGTACCCCCAGCTCACTTACTTCAAGGCAGAGAAAAGCACACGTGGGGTTTCTTATGTTTAACTCTTGGTATTTAGCCGACGGTATTGTGTTAGTATTGTTTTGGCCCGTGGTATTGTTTTATATTATTATTATTATTATTGAGCCCCGTGATCCATGATTTGAGGAAGAGCTTGCCTATATAAAGAAAAGGAG
>APFE030207498.1:85114-100613 GCA_000404065.3 Pinus taeda
ACAGAGCGTACAAGTACGCAGGTATACTGTATTTGGAGTGCGTACACGCAGGCAAGGTAGAGAGAACCTGCGTACCCAGAGATAAACATGTTTTCAAGTGACTTTCTCTCTCTTTAAAGTTTTGACATGAAGAGCAGAGGTATGGGGCTTGATAAAGAGGACAATGTGGCTATTGATGAGGCCACATAAACTGCAGATAGTCAAGGTGACAAAATTCAGTGTAACAAATTTGATAACTACACTTGTGAAACTAAAGAATCCTGATTAAGATTTTCGTTGTCTTGTTTTTTTCAATATCAATACCTAAAGGCTATTGGTTTTTTATTGCTTTAAAATTTTCTCTGATGAACTGAAATGAAGCAAAACAAAGAGGCAAAGAAGCTTCACTTATTTCCAAATTTTCTGCACTTTCTTCCTCAATTTCATAGCTGATATGAATAAGATGATCCCTGTTTTCAAGCTAATGAAACTAAATTTCTTTATTTCCCAAACTAGTTTCTGATTTCTCTGTAAAGTTAATTTGGATTTGAAAAACATAATTACCATCTTATTGATCATATTTAGGAAAATCATTAAAATAAGTAATGTCATCAAACACACACATTAGGTCAACATCTTGCCTCTCCACATATTGATCTATAAATCTATCTTCTGATCTATGGTAGTTGGAACTAGTAGGAATTTGTTCATGGCTATCTACCTCTTCTTTTTGTGAAATAAATGTGTCATGGTGATTTTGAACAAAAAATTTCTCTTTCATGATGATTTTCTGTATCTTTTCCTCTATTTTTCTTACCAAAATGTCGAGTTTTACCTTTGCAATGTTGTTCTTCTCCGCTCCTACTTTCAACTTTTCTCTTCTAATTTGCAGATTAACTTCTACATCTACTGCAATGTTTTGCATCTATTCTAGTGTTGAGGGGTTTCTTTCTCTTAGTTTAAATTCTATCTCTGGATCAAATGCCTTTGGATAATGCAAAAGAGTTGAATCAGGAGGTCTTATATTTGATGGCATTGAATAATAGATTTGATTAAATCTGTCATAAAATTGTTATATTGTTTCATTTGGATGTCTTTTTACTTGATTATATTCTCCTCTGATCACAAAAAGATTAAATTTGATTATCCATCTATCAAGGAAAAATTTGACAGACTGTTGGAAATTTGAGACACTTGCAATAGGTAGATTCTTGAACCAACTCTTTACTCTACTTTGCAAAGAGTGAGCAAAAAGTATGATTCTAACATCATCTTCATCAATCTCAAATAAGTCCAAATAATTCTCAAAACCTTGAATATGTTTTTGGGCAGTTATTTTACCATCTTCTCCATCAAACCTAGGGAGATACTGGTAATAATTGTTAGGGAAAACATGGAGTGTAGGAGGTAAGATGAGTGGCTTATACCTATCAAGAAATTTCCAAGGTAAAGGAATATGTATAGGGATTGTAAGATCATTCTTGATTATTTGAGATTTCTTGATTGGAAAATGATCATCATAAGATTTAGAAGAATGTTGCTCAAATGTGTAAGTATATTTTATATTTATAATTTTCAAAGGAAAATAATTAAAAACTAATCTAATATCTTCTCTGAAATACAATATACATTGAAAAGCCTTCTTGATGAGAAAAAACATGATGTCTTGGATAACAATCCAAGTTAGAACCATGATCTACCCATATTTTTCTTTTAGGTTCATTCCTCCAGCAGAGTCTTGATTGTGAAATTGATTTGGAGTCGCCAGGTGGATGATTTTAACCTTTGTGTGTCTGATCACTATCGACCATCATAGATCAAATATGAACCTGCAAAATATTTCTTAAGAAAATGTTAGTCGTCCCCAATATGGTCGCTAATTATGTTACTTTGATAATTCTTTTGAATTAAAAAGAAAGAAAAACCAAAGGTAACCAAAAACCACTTTTGGAGATCAGGACTTAGCCTTCTTGATGCTCAGAAAGGGCTCTCTCTTTAAAATTTAACTTTGTTTTAGTTAAGATGCTTTTAGGCTAGTTATGATTGTTCAAGGGGTTTTTGGTTTGAATTTGAGATTAGATGGTGGGATTTGCTTAGACATATGGACAAAATGATGTATTTTATACCATTGGGCTATGGATTCAAACAATAAGGAAGCAAACCTAGATTAACTCACTAAAGGGAATGTTCCAAGGGCAAGATAGCAAAGTGTTTTTTAGATATTTGAGACAGGGGGTGAAAGGGTTTCACTTGGGGTGGGAGATTATTTAAGGGTTATCAGACTAGGATAATGAGTGAGGAATGAAGGGATAATCATGATCAAAGGGTAATTAAGAATCCTTTAACCTGTATTTTCAATAAATCAATCTAAACCAAAGAGCAATTAAGAATTCTCTAATTTAGATATCAACAGAAAACATTTAAATGTATAACTGTTAAGACAGAGTGTAATTAAACAATTTCTGAAGTATTATTCCAGTTATAACATTTAAATTGAGGAACAAATTAAAGATTATGAATAACTTTGAGAAAAATAACAATAACACATGAAAATACTTGTTTGAAATTCACTCAACACATGAATCCTTGGAAATATCTGATCTTTATTTATCAATCCAGCTTGCTGGCTCAACAAATGATATAATAACCTTCTGGGTCTTTTGATCAAAAAGTCTATAGAAATGTCTAATAGAATCCACCCAAAATACTTCAAATGAAGAAGTATTTATACAAATTCTAAATGAAATATCTTGAAAAAATATCAAGATTGGTTTTACAAATATCTCAAACTATTTTACATTAATAGAACTTAAATAAAGGACACTCAAAACTAATGAATTTAGTTGGCACTATATTTAGGGTTTGATGGTGACAAAGGAGAGAAATTCTAATTTGATAGCAACTCTTAATTGATGATGAGGCTTCCAAGCCACTAACTACCTCCTTCCTTTGTTCATTCTGCCCCAGAAATCTGGAAACTTAGGTTCCGATGATACCTTTTTATATCTCAATCTGAGATATATGTGTAAAATTTGAAAGAGATTATTAAAGATAATTATGTTATTGAGATAAATCTCTTTCCGTTTCCAAATATTCAACTCCAGTTGTTCACAATATGCTCTACAAAAAGATGTCAAAAACAGGACTTTGCACAGTCTTAAAAATAGGCTGTGAAGATATGAATTTATCTCCCTTTTGTAATACCTGTGTACAAAGTAAGATAGCTTTTTGTGGGTTGTCCTTTTAGGAACACAAACCTCCTCCATTTTCTCAAAATCCATCTTGGATTGGCCACAATAGTTTCTACAAAATTATGACTTAAACAAGAAATTTTTGGAAAATGTAGCATTCTTGCTTTGATTTCATCTTTTAACCTTAATTTTCTTTTAACAGTTTTTACCTTTGCTTTGGATAAACTTCATTGTTTTTGGTGAAAATGTATTCATCTCTGTTTAACCCTTATTGCCTCCATGTTTACTTTTATTGTTTACCTTAATTTCTCTGTTTTTTCATCTATCTTCACTTTGACATGAATTTATTTTATCTATATGCTTTGTAATTGCCTTCCATGTTGTTTGTCTTCACGCTGGATGCTTTTATTTACTTTGATTTTTTCAATCTGATACACTTTTATTGATACTCTTTACTCTGGCTGATTTATCTTTTTCCTTTTACTATGCTTTTTTGACTTTCACTGTAACCTTTTGACTTTTATTGTACATCTTCAAATGAGAGTGCCATTCTGGGTTTTTGTCAAAATACCTGGAATTTTGGTGAAATAACTTCAAATTGGTGTTCTCAACAATTGTAGAAGTTTGAATGGGCTCTGGTATGGACTTAGAGCTTGATTGGGTCTCTGCAACTTCTTTAGGAGTGAAATTGAGGTCAATTGGTGATTTCAGTGTTTGAAGGTGTCGCAATGGCTTGCAGAGGTTTTACAAAGAAATGGATTGAAAAAGGCCAAATAGGGCTTCTTGACCTTTTTATTGAACAACGGTGATTTTTTGATGGGTGAATTACAAATGAATAGTGGGCGGTTTTTCAGGTTGGCCGAGGAGGTGGTTTCCCAAGCCATCACACCACTTTATTGAGGAGGCGATATTTTGGTGAGGTCACCTGATCTACCTTAATGCTTGACATGTAGTAGATGGGGGTCTAGGAAATACCACCTTATCAGGCGGGTAAAGGTTAGATATCGGGTGAATCCAATATGGCTATGAAACATTAGATTTGGGTGCTGACAATCGGACGACAGTTGGGTGATAGATTAGCACGAATGAAATGGGAAAAGGTTTTGGGGGGAGGGGGCTTTAATAAATGGTGGTTTGTGATTATTTTGGAGTTAAACATGGGATAAAATGATTGGATGAGGTTAATGGAGGGATTATCTTAATTTTATGGATAATTGGTGAATTAAGAGGGTTTTGTCGGGGTGATAGGGTAAAGATATAGTTTAGTTAAACTAAGGGTAGGGGTAGTATATACATGGATTTATTTATATACGAGGAAAATGGGTATATCGGGAGCTATATTATTAAGTTAGAAATTGATATGAATTGAAATGAGCCGAATGAAAATAATACTAAATATAATGTAATATTTGCGCTTTTCCTTTACATACACTTATACTTAGGATAAAATCTTTTTGTGGATATTTTGAGTTAAATGGAATTTAACATGGTTTATTTTACTTTTCATAGGAAAATGGAGTTTATCCTTAGGAAAAGGTGTTTTATTAGGGTAATGAAGGGAAATTACTTTTATGAAGGGAATTATAACACTTGATGTCCATAATTCATTAAGCCGAGGGTCCGGTCCCACCAAAAGTCAGAGAAATGCTTTGAGCCTTTATGACTTGAAGGATTTTTAGTATTAGAACATACTTGTGGATGGGGAAATTAGTAAGTATAGGGATGAAATGAATGAGGGGGAGTCAATTAAATCAACTTGTAAAGCTCTGATTTTGCTTTCTTAATTTCTCATGCACATTGAAACATATGATTAAGCATGATAAATGTGCTTTTGTCCAATCAACTTTATAATTCAGCAACCTTTCTTCTACTTACCCATTACTTACCCTAACATTTTTTCTTCATTTTGGTGGGTTCACTTAAGCTAGAAAAACCTTTTGTTTCCTTCTCTTTTATAAAACAAACTATCCACTTCTAACCTTTTATCTTCCAAGGGCCCAGATTACACTGATGAGCCCCTTTTATTTTCTCTACCTATTTAATGATCTGCCAAGATTAAGTTGTTTGGTCAGATTTTATTCTCTAACTATAAACATAAAATTCAAAGCATGAAATAGTCAAGATTAAGCAGTTTGACTTATCATGGATTACGGTATTTTAAAGAAACTACACATAATCATTATTTGTAGGAAAAGTAAAATAGTAGTGCCATTTGAAATTGCCCACTTTCATAATCTATTTTTATCTCTTTTTGTGGGGTTCATATTTTTCACTTTTTTTATCCTTGTTTCTTTTTGTCCTTTGATTGTTCTTTTAGGACATACCATCTTTAAAATTTTTAATTTGGGAATACATTTGTAGAAAGAAAAGGTATGTAGAATGTTACAATACTGACCATAGTCAAGTTAAAATTATGAATCCTATTATTATAGGACCCTAACAACTTCATCGACTAGTGAAAGATTAAGGGAGAGCCTCCTATAACTAGATGGAAGTCGCTGCGGAGAAGCAGGATGATTATCCAACAATTTTTTGGCTTCATCCAGATAGGGACAAAGGTGAACGGGGTGATTCCCTTCACATAACCTACAGGGAAACTTAACTTTACCCTTCTTTCCATGAACTTTAATGCCACTAGTTGAGGGTGTGTCACAAGCATGATCTCCAGAAGTTGATGACACAGGATGATGTGAATGAGAATACCATTCTTCTAAGATCTAAGGAATATCGGGACAATTTTGAAGAAGATTGTCTCCCGTACAAAATTTGCATGGATATCGAACTTTGTGAGGCTTATTGGACGATTTCTCATTAGAAGTTGCATTCAAAGCAATGGTTGCTTAGTTGCCCCAGTGTTGAATTTTCTTCTTCTTCTCCTTCTTATTCTTCTTAGCCACTTGGTTACTAGTGTCAATACTTTCACCAGGCGAAGAGGAAGAAGGGGAGGAAGAAAAAACTGAGGAAGAAGGCAAAGGGTCAACTTTAGGATCAACTTGAGGTTGATTTTTTCCAATTGGATGAGTACTCGATTGTGGAGAAATCATGACATTTTGAACCAAGGAGGTTGAAAACAACCATATTGGCAAGCCAATGGCAAATCCCGAAAGAGAGAATGTAGCCATATAAGGAGCACCAATATTTCTGAAAGGAGGAAAAGGACTAGGGTTCCCATAAAAAAGAATTCCATGATCGGTGGACTTTGGAGTTGTTGCCATATGTCTCAACCTAGGATCAAGTAAGGAGTGAGTGTGGAGGATGTTATCCACAGTCAATTAATTTTATTTTAAACAAAATAACATAACAAAACAAAAGAGGGATAATGTAGGCAAAAGGATTACCAAGCAAATGTGAACTGCAATACACTGCCTCAATAAACCAAGGACTTAACATGTGTGTAGGCAGTCTCCTCGAATGTTGTGTTCGGTGTATCACAGTGTACAAGGAGGTTGACTCGGTTACCTAAGGATGGATAGAAACCTAATGTAGTCCTCCCATATATACCCAAAAGTACGTGGAGGCACAATCCGTGTTAATGTTGTCTAATGCGAAACTGCACAGTGAGAGCATTCCTTTATACTTTACATAATGTAACACCAACCTATATACCCGAAGGTACGTGGACGAGCTATGATATAATTACATACGTGGAATGAGGTATCACAATTGGAATGTATCGCAGACAAGTTAATGACAATTTCTATGTTACTAGAACATGTCTCTAGCCTAGAACCTCTAAATGTATTGTGTTAAGTTACAATGCTCCAATAGGTTAATTAAGATAACTTTTAAATTGATCTTCTTAATAATTTTCCTTTCAATTTTCACTGTGTGATGCATTTTTGTAATTCCTAGAATGCAACTAACATGAGAAACATTCTTTCATTCAACTAAAAATGAAATTCGTAGCTAGTAAGGGATAGAGAAACTAGATCTTTGACAAAGAGCAAAGAGCACGCCTAATGCAATTTCCCTAAACTATTCCTACAAGCACACTCAAACTTTTTCAATGCACAATGCAAGTTTTTCCTTTCAATTCCCTTAATGTTGAAATGAACAAAAGGAAACTAATGCACATACAATAAATCAATATTTTTGCAAGAACGAAGACTTTATGATAGTTCCTTTTCGAAAGCAATGAAGACTTTTACGACACTTTCTTTTGAGAAAAGATTAATTGAATATAAACTAGCTGTGACAATGAATTGATAGTGATAAACAAATCATTTAAGAAACACTAAACAATAAAGGCCAAAGTAGGGCTAGGAGAGGAAACACAAATTGATATTATAAGTACAACAACCATTGATATTTAAACAAGTAGAAACAGAAGGAAATTTGGGAAAAATCAAGTCAAAGATGGGATTTTTGACCTAAAAAAGATCAACACAACCCTGAATGGGAGACACTGCATTTTAGAGCACTATCCTCAAGCCAAGGGTGCTTTGTAGCACTCTGTATCCTGACCAAGCCTGTGCTCATAGGAGATGATAAGTGTGGGAATATTCTAGAATTCTCCAAAAGATAACAATATTCCCAAAACCCTATGAAGAATTCACTCAAACTCGCCCATCGCAGGTCAAAGTGGGCCTAAGTGAAATGAAATGCACCCTTACATGGGCCTACTTTCACTGAAGCACATTTACCCCTAACCAGGCCTGCGCTGGTGCTAGAGAGGCCATTCTATGGGCTTTCAAGCACAATTTTTACCAAAAAACACTTCAAAAATGCTGAAACGAGATCAATGGAAGCAAGTAAAGTCTACTAGGGTGTACTAGGATGAAGGTAAACTACCTAGAATGATGATCATTCCCCTGCAGAGTCGCCGATTTGTTATGTGGATTTTTTCATCTATGGATAAACACAATTTCCCTAGGTGGGTAGCTACACCTAGAACAATAGATTTAAAGAGTTTAACCTTTTTCTATAGAATATAAATAAGATAAGGGACCTATTTGATATTTCTCTTCCCTTTCTCCCCTTTGAATAGTTCATGTTGCTCCTTCTCAAACTAAATCTGCTTGATAGGTACTTGCAATCATAAACAAAGGACAAAAATCAATCAAAGCAAGATATCTATCTACTATAAGCAAATGGAATCGAAAGAATTTACACATATAATTATCATACATAAAGACAAGAATATGGAAAAAAGGTGTAAACAACTATATTAAGTATAAGGAAGAGTTACAACCAAGAAGTCTGATCCCATGTCACTATTCCAGCTTGAGTTCCATACTTCATCACATCAAAAGCACAACACTCTGGCAACATAACAATACTTGCTTACAATCTCAAACCTTGCACCAACAATATCTCCTTACAAATTCTCAAATTCTAGCCCCTCATCACTTATATGAGTGCTCAACTTATAGGAAAATGGAGGTGGTTTGGTCATAAATGAGGGAATTGAATGGCCTTCCAAACTTAGAGTTAGTTTCCATGGAGGAAGGGATGAGAGTATAGCAGGTTACATAACTCATTCCCTATCCAATTTCGAGCTCATAGGAGATGATAAGTGTGGGAATATTCTAGAATCCTCTAGAAGATAAGAATGTTCCCATAAATTTATGAAGAATTTGCTCAGTATCGCCCAACGTAGGTCAAAGTGGGCCTCAGTGAACTAAAATGCACCCTTACATGGGCCTACTTGCACTGAAGCTAATTTACCCCTGACCAAGGCTACGCTGGTCCCTCAAGGAGGAATTTCTAGAAGGCTTAAGGCCAAAACTTTTAGGGAAGGAGGAATTCAAAGTGATAACTTGTCTACGGCATGTAGCAACTGGATTAAGGTTTAATGAGCCCTAATAGTACTTATCTAAATGTTGGGAGTGATGTGCCCAAATGGATCTGTAACAATATCCTCTTGGTTAGGTAAGCGATAAAACAAAATTACAAGTAACCTAGAAGGGTAGGGCCAGATTTGTTATTGCTTCCAAATTAGTTGATGAGGTAGAGTTAGATGTTGTTCCTTTAGATACCTGTGGAATTATCTTGGGAATTCCCTATCTATATGACATAAATGCAGTGTTCTTTCACCACGAAAATAAATACCACCTCACAAAGAACGAGGTAGAATATATAGTTAGAGCTCATCATACGAAAGTTATTTCTAGTCTTGTAAGTGTAGGATAGATTAAACGACTAGTCAATTCCAGTAAAGGGTGCCTGCTCATGGTATTGAGAGCAAAGGAGGTCGAGCCGACTGATTCTTTCAAAGGTTGTGATCCTGATCATAAGAAAGAATTGTTAGAAATTATTTTTGACTATGATGGATTGTTTCAGGAAAAGAGAAGATTTTCCCCAAACAGGAAATCTAACATGATATCCATTTACAACAGGATGCTCCTTTATTGAATATTGGCATGTACAAGATGGCTTCTATCAATATGGATGAGATCAAGAAACAGGTGTAGGATTTGCTAAATCAAGGGGTCATCAAATCGAGTTCTTCTCTGTGCGGCTCATCGATTGTGCTAGTGGCAACGAAAGACGACACATGGAGAATATGCATAGACTACAGGGCACTAGAAAAAATTATAGTGAATAATCAATACCCTCTCCCTCACATTGATGAATTATTATATTAGTTGAAAATGTTGTCTATTTTACAAAACTATATTTGCGTAGTGTATCTCACTAGGTTAGTGTTGAAAAACAAGAAATTTGGAAGACTGCATTTAAAACCAAACATAGGTTGTTCAAATGGATGGTGATTCCATTGAGATTGTGCAATGCTCTGGCCACATTTATGAGGGTAATGAATGATCTTTTTAGACCTTTTCTTGATAATTTTGTGCTTGTATATTTGGATAATATTTTTGTTTATAATAGGACATGGGATGAACATGAATGTCATGTCAAGAAAGTGCTTGATGTTCTGGAAAATGAAAAATTGCATGTAAAGCCGTCAAAGTGTGAGTTTGGAAAGAACTCTCTAGTTTATTTAGGTCACATAGTCAGTAATGGGAAATTGAAAATAGATTCCTCTAAAGTAGATGTGATTATGAAGTGGCTCAAGCCCACAAATGTTACAGAGGTTTGAATCTTTTTGGGTGTAGTACAATAATGGAGAAGCCTCATTGCAAAATTCTCTATTATCACAGCCTCCTTACATTCATTGACAAGTGTGAAGCAGGCCTTTCAATGGGGAGGAAAGCAGTAGAAATCCTTCGACACACTAAAAGAGAAGATGAACATAGCACCAGTGCTAGCCTTACCAGATCTTCATCAGCCTTTTGAGATTGAAATAGATGTTAGCGGATATCCCATGGGCGTTGTATTCATGTAGCAAAGAAAGCCTATATGTTAACATTCAGAGACTTTATCCTAGGCTTTTGTGAATTACCCCACATATGATAGGGAGTTTTACGCCTTGGTTTAGAATGTAAAGAAGTCGAAACACTAGCTTACTGGCAAGGAGATCATCATCTATATGGATCATCAGCCCTTGCAGTGCCTTCAGTCATAGACCAATATTCAATAAGCCCGTCATTTCATATGGATGAGATTCCTCCTACGGTTTCATCTGGTAATAAAATACAAGAAGGGCACCAACAACACAATGTCTATAACCAAACTACTTCCTTGCTTGCATGAGTGGTTGCCATGTATTCTACCTCTGTATTTTACAGTGCCACTATAGATTATTTCTTACTCATCTGTTATACAAAAATATCGTCACCTTGATTATTTGCAGTCAGTATAGGTCTATCACCACCTATACCAGCCTCCTAAGCAAGTCTTAGACCTCAGCTCTTTAAAACAAGCTTTGGAAATGAGAGAAAGACATCAAAAAAGCAATTTAACTCTGGTTCCACACTTTCTCTCACTTTTGCCTGCGGGACCGCACCTTTTATTCAGAGTACCTGCATACTTATACGCTCTATATGTAAAGGGGAGGGTGCGTACCCCTATGAAAGTCAAAAGGCACAATTTTTATCTTAAAAAACTCACTTTGGGTTAATTCTAGATATTTCTAGAAGGAATTTTGACGTGGATTGTTCGCTCCAAAGTGGTTCATCCATCCCAAAAGAGAAGGAGCTAATCACTTGTTAGGAGGAGCTATCCCTTTGAAGGAGGATTCTATCCCTTTGAAGGAGGACCTAGTAACTGCCCTCCATTGCACTATAAATTGAGGGATCGGGTTAGTGGCTAGAGAGGTTAGAAGCTAAACATTTTTGAGGGTAAATGCTGGTGAAATCAAGACTTCCTATTTGAGCTTAAGAGGAGAGATCACATACCTTTTTGGCTTCATTGGGGAGTGAGTGAAGCTTGTCAAAGTAGAGGAGACTTCTTGTTGGACCCTGGGAGGAGCTTGTACAGCGTCAAGGCAAAGGTTGTAAAGTTCTTCTTCTTTTGAATTAATACAATCAAGCTCATTTTTCTCAACAAATATCTCATGTTATTTGTTTCATGGATTCCTTGACTTTCATGTTAAACATGTTTTATAATACTGGTTATTCAGGTGCTATTTAATCGTTTTCCTTGTTTGTGTTTGCAGGTTTGCGACAAAGGAACTTACTTGGATCAAAGGAGCGAAGGCATCCCCAAACTTTCGTTGGAGATGAGGTAGGCCTTAAACAAATTTGTTTTCCATTATTTATAAAAGCACATTTAGAGAAAGATAGTGTCTGGTTGGTTTGCTTGTCATTAGGTCTTCTTTAGATTCTAGGAAGGTCTATATTGTCTGCAAGATCGACTCATTCTGCATGACATCATCCAACTAACTGCACCTCCAAATAGGTTAAACACATACCCACTTGTAGATCTTCTCCAGCCCAATCTGCATCAACAAAGCCACAAGTATCCAACACTCTTTCCAATCTTGGTCTTCCTTGGTAACACAAACCATAATCATTAGTGCCACGCAAATACCTAAAAACCCACTTCACTATTGTCCAATGCTTCTTTCTTGGTTTTGACATAAACCTGCTCAATACTCCCACTACATGTGCAATGTCTGGTCTAGTACAAACCATTGCATACATCAGGCTACTGACTTCACTTGCATATGGAACATGGGACATGTCCTCTTCCTCTTCTTGTGTCTTGGGACACTGTTCAACAGATAAATTTACACCTACAAGAATAAGAACCTTCACTTGTTTACTATCCTACATATTAAATCTCTGCAACATTGTCTCAACATAATTCCTCTGGTTTAAATAGATCTTCCTCTTTGCGCAATATCTTTTAATTTCCATGCCCAAAATATAGTTTGCGGCACCAAGATCTTTCATGTCGAATTTGGAGGACAATTGGGTCTTCAAATCCTGGATAATTTCTTTTTTCATTTCCAACCAACAACATATCATCCACATACAAGACCAAATAAATAATATGATCACCAAGTAATTTAAAATATACATAGTGATATGCTTTGCTTTTGGTGAAGTCAAGTCCCTGTATAAATGTATCAAATTTCCAATACCACATCCTTGGTGACTATTATAACCCATACAGAGACTTCTTTAACTTGCATACCAATTCTTTCTTACCCTTCACCATAAATCCTTTAGGTAGCTTCATGTAGATTTCCTCTTCTAGATCCCCGTGAAGAAATGTTGTCTTCACATCCATCTATTCTACCTCAAAATAAAAAGCAACAGAAACAGATAAAAGTAATCTAATAGAAGTTACCTTGCTAACAGGAGAAAAATATCACCAAAATCAATTCCTAGCACCTGGGAATAACCTTTTGCTACCAACTGAGATTTGTATTTCTCCACCTTTCCTTCTTCGTTTGTCTTCTTCCTGAACACCCATTTGCTGCCAATGGGTTTCCTTCCAGCCGGAAACTCCACCAGATCCCAAGTCTCATTTTTGTGCAAAGATGCCATTTCATCAACCATGGCCTCTTTTTAGAGTTTTCCATCCTTTGAATCTATAGCTTCCTTCACAGTTTCAGGATCATCATCAATAATCAATAAAACAAAATTTGAACAGAAAGCAGATGGACTATACCTTTCTGGCTGCCTTCTTTCTCAAGCTGATCTTCTCACACCCGGAGTTTGTGGCTCTTCATCTTTTGATTCCTTCTTTGCTGTAGAGTCTGATTCTTCCTCCTTTAGCTCAAACTCTATCTTCTCAGGTTCCTTTGGTTGGACTTCATGTTTAATAACATCTTTCCCCTCTCTGAACACCACATCTTGGTTGTACACAACCTTCCTTGTTACTGGGTTCCAAAGCTTATAACCCGTTAAACCATCCTTATACCCAATACAGATGCACTTTTTAGATTTACTATCCAACTTGGTTTGTTTCTCCTTTCGAACATGTACATATGCATCACATCCAAATACCCTTAGATGTGAAAGAGAGGGTTTCTTACCAATCCATACCTCTTGTGGAGTTTTATCCTCCAATGCTGATGAAGGTGATCTGCTGACAAGGTAACATGCTGTCTCCACCGCCTCTGCCCATTATTCATGTCCCAACCCGGCACCAGTGAGCATGATTCTTGCCCTTTCCGTCAACATCTTGTTCATTCTTTCTGCAACTCCATTTTGCTGAGGTGTATATGGAGTAGTCTTTTGCCATGCTATACCACACTTCTTACAGAATTCTTCAAATTCCTTATCGCTATACTCTCCCCGTTATCTGTCCTCAGCACCTTTATCTTCTTCTCTGTCTGGTTTTCCACCAGAGCCTTTAATTCTTTGAACCTATCAAAGACTTCAAATTTCTTCTTAAGGAAATATATCCATGTATTCCTTGAGAAGTCATCTATAAATGATACATAGTACACAAACTTACCGAGTGATGGAACCTTCACAGGTCCAAACACATCACTGTGCACAAGTTATAATATATGTTTTTCCCTCTTACCACCAGAGGGGAAACTCACCCGATTCTGCTTCCCATATACACAATTTTCACAGAAATCAAAATTGAAAGAGCTATTACTCATACCTTCTACCATACCTTTACCATGAAGTATTCGAAGGCCCTTCTCTCCAATATGTCAAAGCCTTTGATGCCACAACATTTTCTTCTCTCCAGGGACCACTAGATTTTTTGCTCCACTTTCAAGAACCACATAACTGTTTCACCCATCAACAACCATGTTACCTTGCATCTTGTATAATGTTCTAATCCGAACTCCCCGCATCAATACCAGCGCTCCCTGAACCATCTTGCAGGTATCCTTCTCGAACACTGTTTTTACACCTACATCATCCAATTTTCTTACAAAAATCCGATTTCTGGCCAATACAGGAATATATAGAACACCTAGAAGTGTTCTAACCCTTCCACCTTGCAACTTCAACTTTAATTTTCCGCGACAAAAGATTCTAGCCTTCCTATCATCCCCTTAGAAGACATCACCACCATCATATTTCTCATACTTGTAGAACTGCGCTATATGGGGAGTGAAGTGAAAGGATGCACTTGAGTCAATCAACCATGCCTCATGATCTACATGTGTACTTGAAGAATCCAAGTACACATCCCCACCTTCATATTAGGTGGTTTTCACCTCTATAGAAGGAGCATCATCATATCCCTTTCCTTTATAAGGAGCTTTAGATTTATAGTCCATTTTGTAGTGCCCTTCCTTTCCGCATTTCCAGCACACCACCTTTATAGGTTTTCCTGGAGATTTATATCTCCCTCTAGATTTAGATCTCCCACTCGATGAACTATTTTTTTTTCTATTCTGGGACCGTCCTCATACAAACAAGGCATCACCATTCTGGCTCTCACTATTTTTTTGTCTCATCTCCTGCGTCAGCAAGGATGAGAATATTTCATCAAATTGCAAGGTAGTTGCATTGCACCTATTGCAATAACTAGACTATCCCATGAATCTGTTAGAGAACACAACAAACTTATGCACTTATCTTCATCTGAAATTTTAATATCAACAGATGCTAACTGACTTACCACAATATTATATGCGTTCAGATTCTTTGTCACTGAGTCTCCATCTTTCATCCTCAGGTTATATAGCTCTTTTTCCAGGAACAATTTATTCACCAGAGACTTAGATTGGTACAAAGTCCCTAACTTGTCCCACAAAGCCTTCACTGCAGCTTCCCCTGATACATTTAGCAATACTGAATCTAAGAAACACAATCGTATTGTGCTCTTTGCCTTCTAATCCAACTTCTTCCATTCTTCATCGGACACTCCCGTTGGTTTAGTACCTAGAGCTACCACGATCCACTGATTGTTATCAACCAACAGATCCTCCATCTTGAGTTTCCACAACTCAAAACTCTGACCATTAAATTTCTCGATCTTTATCTTTCCACTGCTCGCCATCTTCTTTCACCACCAGAATCGATCTCGCAGATCTCCCACTGAACAGGGTCTACCATAGGCCC
>APFE030207498.1:100633-112853 GCA_000404065.3 Pinus taeda
AGCTCTGAAAACACATAACATAAAAAATGTGAGAGCATAACACATAAAACACATATACATAGAGATTTTTCCCTGGATCCCAAAACTGGGACTACCAGCTTGATTTTTCATTATGTTCCTTTCATTGTTATAATACATATTTATACATGTCGAAGGGTCCAATACCATGGAACAAAAACCATCGCGTCCAATACCATGGACCAAAGACCATCGCGTCCAAAAACATGTGCGAAAATCATGCACAAAACCATAGGTGGGTCCACCCAACCTAACATAAGTTCCAAAACCAAAATTTTCTGGGGCGCTACCCCAGACCCCATAGAGTGGGGTTACCTACACCCTTGAAACTCCCTGTGACCCCCCTGCTACACAATCGACACAGCAAAGGGGGGGCTCCTCCCCCCCCTCTAACCCCTCGGTTAACTATGTGGGCTAGTCGTGGAAAGAATATAACACAACCCAACAAGTAGCAAATATTCTTTCTCGCCCTCTTATTTTTGCATCTGTAATTTTTCAAAATGTTTCTTTATCGTTAGAAAGTTATGTTGAACAATATGCTAACGATACTGATTTTAAAGAGATTTATGCAAAACTAACTCGTGGATCATAGGTGGACAATTATTATTTGCAGGAAAAACAATTGTACCACCTTGGCAAGTTGTGCATACCCATTGATGAAAGGATACATGTAATCCAAGAGGCTCATACCTCTCCAGCTTGAAAAACTTTATGTCATTTATAGAGGTTTTCTTTTTGGCCTCATATGGAAAACATTGTGACTTGTTTTGTAAAGGGTTGTGCGTTGTGTTCTATTTGAAAGCCCTCTAATGGAACACTTGGGCTCTACACACCACTTCCTATTCCATGTCGACCATGGGAAAGTGTGTCCATGAATTTTGTAGGTTGTTTTCCTATGTCTAGGAAAGGGTATGACTATTTGTTTGTCATCATGGATCATTTTAGTAAAATGTGTATTTTAATGCCTTGTACAAAGAAGGTCACTACTAAGAAGTCTACTCATTTTTTCTTTCAACATGTTTAGGTCCATTTTGGGTCACCCACATCTATTGTGTCAGATTAAGACTCTCGCTTTCTTTGAGAGTTCTGAACCAACTTGTGGAGAATGATGGACACTAAGCTGAAAAGAACTAAGACATTTCATCCATAGACCGATGGGAAGTCAAAGGTCATTAAACACATCGTGGTAAACTTTTTACGAGGCTATTATGGAAAACATCCCAAGTTGTGGGATGAACAACTTCCTTATGTGCATCATGCATACAATCGAGTAGCACATTCATCTACACAGATCTCACCATTAGAGACATGTTTTGGTTATCTACTAAGGGATCCCTTAGACATGTTATTTGGGAAATATCAGGATGATAATGGATGAGATGATAGGGACAAAGCACAAAATTTTATTCCACGGATACAAATGATTCATCAGGAAGTACAGGAGAAGTTGGAGGAGACTTAGGCTCAATATAAAGCTCAACATGGTAAGCACCGAGTTGACCATCATTTTTAAGTTGGGGAAAAGGTATGGATCCATATAAGCAAGGATAGAATGAAGGGGGAAGGAAAGAAATTGAGATCCATTCGATACGGTCCCTTCACCATATTGGAAAATATTGGAGACAATGCTTTTCGTCTCGACTTGCCCGCTTATTTGCAAAAGTCGTAGTAAATGTTGAAAACCTGAAGCTTTATGAACCTCCATTGATTATGGATATCGAAGAGGTTGTACCGATTCCTACAGTGGATGATTTTGCACCAAAGTATCTAGACAAGTTTCCCAAAGATATCATACTCGACAGGAAAACTAGAACTTCACGTCAGGGAGTTGTGGAGTACTTTCGTGTTGGATTCAAAGGAATGCATCTGAGTAAAGAACTATGTATAGAGAAAGAAAAAGTGAGGGAGAAATTCCCTTGCCAATTTACTTAAAAGGCTTTTGGTAGTCCAAAAGCTCTTAGTGGGGAGGATTGATCTAGGTGGATCTCTAAAAAGGTACTAGTTGCCTGGTAAGAAGACTCAAAATTCAAAGTGGTAGAAACTCTATAAAATTAACATTAGATTGAAGTGCTCATCATCCTAATTCTAACAATTTGAACGAAACTCGAATTTGAGCTCATATGAAGAAGTTAGAGAAAGTCAAAGTTAGGTTTGACTTGGACAAGTGGCAGGAGAAGATGACATGGCATAACTTTTCAGTGAATGGGGAAGTGCCGAGTGGTAGGCCACCAATGGTCTCGCATTTCATTGATCACAAAAGGCAGAGGTCTGTGGGTTAAGGAATTTCCCTCCCAACACTAATGAGTTGTTATTGTGATATCACAATCGAAAATCGGAGGTGAATCAATGGTTTAAAATTGGCCGTAGGCAAGAAAAACTGTGATGCAATATATCGCAATTGAAGAGTTAGGTTGCGATTTTCAATATCACAATCATAGTTCACAAAGGGAAGCAGACGCATAGAGTACCAACCTCTGGTTCCTGACAATTGTGATTTATGATGAGGCTTCTGGACCCAATATATTATGTATTTTGTTTAATAGCCGTTGAGTCTGCTATTATCACAGGGCACTTGTTGCAAAGGCTTGGGTCTATCCATCGATTGAAACACAATTATGATTTGCTATCTCTGCGTCGATGGGTTATCAGTACCAATAAAGCTGTTGGGATTTAGGGAATATGCCGATTCATGTGAAAATGATGTTAAAACAATTTTTCTATGTTTAAACATGTTTTGTTACCTACGTACTATTCACGGCCCGAAATCTCTATTGGAAATGACCTCCTGCTAAAATTTGTCATCTATTTGGAACTGCTTGAAATTGAAGAGTTGGTCGATCAAGTTATATATATGGGATGATCTGCATAGGAAAAAGAAGGAGACTGGCCGATAGTTCATAACATTGTATGTAGTAGTAACCGGACCCAACAATAGGGGTCGGAACCTCACCTTGAGCAGTAGGGAGGTTCCGAGAGGGTGTAAAAAGCCCGATTATACATACTGGGTGTTTGGATAGGCATTTTTGCATGATTGGTCACCAAGATTTCTATGGTATTGTCTATTTCTGAAGCTAGGCTCTCCATTCTTAATTTATCTTCCATATTGGAGGTACATTTATCTCTCTTTCTGCCACTTAATGAATGAAGGCCTCCCCACTATTGAGCAGGGCTTGGAGACGTAGTCCAAATTGGACGAACTTCGTAATAAAATCTTTGTGTCATGGTTTTTATTGATTATCGTGTTATTTACGCATTTTTTTATGTGCTTTTAAGTTCCATGGTTAATAATCTCTATTTCATGTAATTTTGAAACATCCATAAGTAAAAGATCTTGGATCAGGAGCTCAGACAATTACTTGCACTAGATGGTATCACACAGCTCTCACATATTATAGATGGTAGGAACACATCTTGGATCTCTCAGAAATGGTTAATTGCACAGGACTTCAGGATACCGAAGAGGTGGAGCATGGATTAGAACCATTTCATTGGGGCACATGAAGAATTTCACATTAGGATTATTGTTTGGGAGGATGAAATCATTTGGGTTGCAACATCACACAGTAGATATACTCCACTGGGATGGATACACTTCTCTCATATCAACACATGAACCAATGGAGGCAATTTTGTGGTGGCCACTGCTATGAAATCTTAAGGCACCACAAAAAGCACATCTATTCATGTGGTGCATACTATTAAACAGAGCGCCCATTGATGATAACCTAAATCGTCATGTCTTTCATGGTCCATCTCGATGTTGTCTTTGCAAAGAACAAGCTGAATATATTGATCATCTATTCCTACATTGTCCAGTGAAAAGTCAAGTGTGGCTATAGATTTATAGTTCCATTAACATCATGCACAGATGGAATGGGACTCATCTTTCAATTTCTTCGCAATCTTGGTGGAATTCTACAGCATTATAGAAAATCAAGAACCTCCCTCTGCTAGTTTGCTGGGGTATTTGGCTGGTCAGGACTCGATCTATTTTTCAAGATGCTCCCATCCAATGGAAAACTACATGCAACCACATTACTGCATTATATCACTTGATTCTTGAGGAACTGTCAACAAAACCGATCTGTGTCATCACTCTTGAAGTTATTGATAAGAACTTCCCTTGGGCATATTTTTATGGGTCGACTCAAGATACTGGATGTGGGGGTGGAGTTGTACTTCACATTACTGAATCACATTTTTACAAGATCAAAATGTGATTGGGGAGAGGCACCAACAATTTTGCTAAACTCAATAGTATGAGACACCTTCTCATTTTTTAACTAGAACAAAACTACAACATGATTCAGATCTTTGGGGATTCAAATCTTATTATAGATTGGAGAAATTCCACATCTCATTGTCACGTGTGCATGGTCAGGGGTTTACTGATGAAGTCATCACTTTAAATCACATTTTGATTTTATTGTATGCTCGTATATATACATTGAAAGGAATTCGATCGCTAACATTCTTTCCAAGGAGGCTGCACAACAACACAAAGGGCATTGGATAATTCAAGAATTCCAAGGCCTGGAGCCCTATCAGTACTTCCATTGGACCTTCATTGAATTGGTTGGGGAAAATTTTGAATGATATGCCATGATCATTTGGCAGCTATAATAATTTTTCTATTTTTCTGTTTTGAACTATATGAATAGTTTATGCTATTGCTTGTATATATTTATGTGTTTTTTGTATATATGGATGGTCTATATGAACATTTCACTGGATAGAATGGCTTGGTCCATTTATGATATTTTACATATTCATATGTAGATGATGCAACATGTAATTTTCTTATTGCTAATGGAAATTATGATTCTTTTCTAAAAAAAGTAACAGTTATTATTATTATTATTATCCAATTTTAAGGTCACGACCAAGCCAAACACCAAATTGGTGTATAAGACGCTTTTGTTTATGGGACAAGGGACCCACATCCGCACAACGATTTGAATGCTAAGTCTGTGAAGGCATACATACTCTACCCCTCTCTGGTTTTGAACTTGTGACCTTTTAGGAGGAAACACATGCTCTTAACTATTTAAGCCCACTCAAGCTGTAACTAAGGGTATCAAATGGGGCTTTTATGTTAGTTCTTGAAGGTATTTTTTTTCTTTTCACTTTGAATAATTCAATTAAAGTGATCGATTAGCATGTTTCAACTATTATAAGTTTATATGATAATTATGACCTAGTTACGATTAATTTTTCATAATGAATCATTCTTAACACATTTTTAGGCATCTCTATTTTAGAAATGGTTTCCATAATTTTAATTTAATCATCAACAATTATTAAGTGGATGGTAGAGATTTAACCTTCATAGAATATTCTAGAATATTTTTAACAGTGGTCATAGATTAAATGTTAAAAATTATCTCAAAAGTGGTTACACTCTTTTGATTTATTAAAAAAAGGATTCAAGGATGATGCGAGATGCAAAATTCCTTTATAGAATTCATTTCGTGGAAGCCATTCAATGACAGTTTCTAAATTCATTTTGTGGAAGCATTTTAAGGAATTCATTCTAAAGGATCTTTCAAGTTTTGTAGTCATCATAATCACTCTATGTTTATTTTAAAGTGTATTCTAATAAAAATTGAAATACAGTTCCACCCTTAATGTAGAGGCTAAGAACAAGGTTTTTCATACAACTACATAAAGCAAAATGAAATGTGGTCTCTAAAATACAATTGTATACACATTGTATATGTGTTTCTCAATGCTAGAATTGCATTGATTGGGATGAATTGTATAATTATGTCAATGCCTAGAACAAAATTCCCTCACAAAAAGTTTGAAAAAAATTACATAATCACTTTGCGTTAAATTTAAAGCATAGTCTAATAGAAATTGAAATACATTTCCATCCTTGACATAGAGGCTAAGAAGAAGGTTTTGTATTTATGTGTGTATATCACATCTCTAAAATAGAATTTGATCACAAGTATTATTCCTCACATTGGATTGAGCTCACGGGCTAAATATAAATTAAAAGTAAACATAAAGGGTGAGAAACATATAAAGCTAAACAATGGTAAAACACAACAAAACTATTCTTGACCTAAAACCCAAAATGTAAATGTGGCTTACTTGGTGTTAATAGAATCCACACATTTGATAAAATTTTAATAAACTTTGTTATCTTCCCACTTTAATAGACGAATTAAATACTTAATATACTTTATTATTAGATAGATAATCGAATC
Organism: Pinus taeda; assembly: GCA_000404065.3. Classification (NCBI taxonomy): domain Eukaryota; kingdom Viridiplantae; phylum Streptophyta; class Pinopsida; order Pinales; family Pinaceae; genus Pinus; species Pinus taeda. Next base: position 106,867 of record APFE030207498.1, read on the forward strand.
AAACAAGTGATTGTATATATGTTTTTCTTTTGTGATTAAAATTTTAATTAAGATAACATATTCAATATTAGCTAACATATATTTTTTTGATTTTTTAATGTAACATTACGTGACATCATCTCCCTCATAAATTGGGTTGTAGAGAGCCTCTCCATGCAATAAAACCCAATTTAAAATTCACATTTATATTCAAAGAAGTAGCCCCCCATAAAGGGTTCTTAAATGGTGCGACAAACTTTATTGAGTGGCATGAATGTGGTTCAATTAATGATGAGGGGTAGGGTTTCCACTAAATGGAACACCACATGGGACATTGTATGATGATGATCTATGCAAAATTTGGAAGGATCATGGGAGAGGATGGTAGAGAGGGTTTTAGATGATGAGATTCTGGGGAAGGACAACACACCCCAAGCTAAAACTAGAGTTGTAGAAAAAGGCAATTATTTAAAAATCGGGCTAGAAAATGGAGTATGATGGCACTGGTTGCGGAAGGATAAAAAGGAAGGATGATTAGTAACTTATATTCTAGTTTTGGGACCTCTCGTTACATAGATGTTGATGCAAGTTTCTATCCTATATGAGTTTACTATTCTCGGGATTAGAAATCTAAGAAAAATCGAGAAAGAATGTATCCTAGGGAATGGGCTTAACCTTACATGTAGGAATGGTTCTTGTCCTTAGTTAAAAGCTAAGTAGTTTGTAATTTGTTGTGAATAGAGAAATGTAATAGCAAAGAAGGAATTATAGGTTTGAAATATCTCTTGTTTTCACTTTGAACATCCCTATAGTTGTAATTTTCTTGATATTAGTGTTAGTGGGTAATTTTGGCTACATGGTACTATGTTTTTATAAGTCCACTATGGACCTATTAATTGTGGTGGGTTCTCATCATCTTGTAATTAGAGTTGGACCTTGAATTTAAATGTTGAATACATTTTAGCTTGGCCTCAAACTTTGGATTCTAGCCTTTCTTGTTTTTTCAGGGACTCACTCGTGTTTGTATTTTTCTAGGATTATACTTTAGATTTTCATCATATTTTAATTTTCTTCTGAGCACACTTTGGCTGCTATCCTAATGTAGAAAAAGGACCAAAAAACTTAACAACCCATAGACTTTTTTAGTCGAGCTATAAGAGATGCAGTGCTAAAGTATAGCATTATTGATAAATAATCTTTAGCATTGGTGAAATCTATAAAGGACTTCCATGTATACATTCTACACTCACATATTTTGGCTTATGTTCCAACTGCAATAGTGAAATATGTTCTCATTGAGGTAGATCTAGAAGGTAGGCGGGGAAAATGGATCACAATGATGCTAGAATATGATCTGGAGATAAAACTGACAACGTTGATTACGGGACAAGATTTGGCAAAGCTCATGGATGAATCGAACTTGCACACATTGGATATCAATCTAATTTCTACCCTCTCTGAAGAATAAGTGGAAGAATTGCTAATATAGGTATTAGTGATGCTTAGTTCATCTCCTTGGTATTCTAACATTCTATATGTACTCCAACATTTGAATCCTCCGGTGGAAGTATCAAGATGTAAGAGTAGATAATTGAAATTAAAAGCTACAAAATATTGCATCCTTGATGGTGTCTTATTTTGGAAGGATCCAGGTGGTGTGTTGTTGAATTGTCTTCTCGAAAATGAGGCAAAATAAGTGATGAGTGTCTTTCACAAGGGACATTGTGGCAATCACCTCATTTGGAAAACCACAACCAACAAAATTTTGAGGGCTGGTTTTTATTGGCTGACTCTTTTTGCCGATGTATATAAAACTGTGATGAGCTGTCTTGCATGTCAGAATTTTCAGGGGAAAAGGGAACTGCTACCATTTCCATTGTAGTCCATTTTAGTCTCGGCACCATTTCAACAATGGGGTCTTGATTTTCTTGGATATATCCATCCTTCATCTTCATCCCATCACAAATGGATCTTAACAACCATAGATTACTTAAAAAAATGGATTGAGGTGATCCCAACCAGGCAAGATACTAATTCGGCAGTCATTCAATTCATTAAATCTAATATATTTTCAAGATTTGGTTGTCGCTAGAAGATAATCATCGATAATGTCATTGCCTTCAAATCTAAAAGGATTATGGAATTCTGTGGAAAGTATCATATCGCATTTGGGAATTCAAGTACTTATTACCCACAAGGTAAGGGCTGGTTGAATATTCCAATAAATCATTGGTCAATATAATCAAGAAGATGTTGGAGGTCAACACGAAGAACTAACATAAAAATCTTATCAATTCTTTATGGGAAGACAGAGTAAGTAACAAGAAATCCATAGGTATGTTTCCTTTTAAGTTGTGTTGGACACCTAATCCTCTAAGGGTTAGTGTGGAAGCCGAATAGACAAAGGAAGTCCAAGAGACCTTGGGATGTGGAACCCAACGGTCACACCATGTATTATAAATGTATATGTTTTTTTAATAATAAATGTACTCTCATGTTTTATCTTTCATAAACTTTCTGCCATGTGTGTGTTTAACATGGCATTAGAGCAGGCATAAGCCTGCCCTCCATAATTACTTTGAGCCATTTGTTTTATGGCCTTTCTATGCAGGTCATTTCTGCCATCACTTCTGCATTTCATGAATATTTTCTCAGCTAAATTCTAGCTGCAACCTATATCATTTCTCCAGTGCCATTTTTGGCTCCCTCTGCTTTGTAACTCTCTATTCTACCTATGGTATTCTAAATCCTATGTAGATTGGCTAGCCTGGCAGCTCTAACGCTTCCACTGTCCTGAATGCATACAAAACGTTGTTCACTGTCTATTATTCACCTGCATACAAAACGTTGCTCTTGTCATTGCTCTCTATACATCAATTACTTGCCGCTATTCACCATTATTCACTTGCATACAAAATGATGCTCCTGTCGTTGCTCTCTGTACGTCAATTACTTGCTGCATAAGTGCATATGAATTTAACTATATGTTGAATATTAATTGGTGGAAGCACTATCAGAATTGTAGAAGTTGTTTGATGCAAACAGGCTACTGCCTTAAGAAGTTTGAAGGCCATAGTCATTTGAAGGTCGTTCTAGTGATGGTGCTGCAGAATGGTATCCTATTTCCTACCATTAAAACTCTGCTTTGCCCTCTGCCCACTCAAATTTAGTTTCAGGTTCCTTTGGAATCTCGAAATGTTGAATTAAATTGCTGGTGTTGTGCTTGGGTTGAATGTTGGACAAAATTCTTTAATGCTTTAACACGTGTGAGAGTGTGTTGATCTATGTGTTAAATTTTGGCGCTGTGTGGGAACATCGTGAGAGTGCGTTGAATGTTATATGAAGTGAGGATATCATGGCATATCAATATGAAGAGAAATGGTGTGTTTGATTGGTATGTTCACCTGTTGTTGTGTGTTGAAAAATGTTTTGAAGGTCGATAGTTACACTATTCATGCATTGGTGTAATGTCATGTAATGGCTCTGCACTAAGGCCATCGTGAGACCATGTGCACGAACCACCCCGTCAAGTGGAAGTGTGGTTCCAAAATTGGAGAAGAGCACTAATACATGCTCATCATTCTTATCCGTAATGGCTAGAAAGTCCTAGCCAGGGAAGAATTTCCAGATCTCGATTTGCATAAACGAGATGGTTTCAAAGTTGGAAATGCTGATAAGATATTTGAGAGTACATCTCCAGAGTAGTTAAAGAGAAAGGTTGCTTGACTAGAATTCGTATGTGAATGGATATGAACTTTGTAAATATAACTACTTTACCTACAATGGATTATGATATTTAGGGGATATTCCTAGACATCAAATCTGTCTCATAATAAGAAATTGTTCCAAGGCATTTGTAATCTGATGATGCTAAGAATGTATGCAATATTGTCATTTAAAGCATGAGTACATTGACCTTTGGAAATCTTTCAAAAAATTAGATTTACTTTATCCAGTTTCTCTTTCAATGGTGTGTGTGCTCTTGCAAGGTTCAGGAGAGGAGGATATATATACGGGCACTTGCCATTGACTACCACCATTGTCTGGTTAATACACAGTTTTTGTATTACCACTTATTTCATAACCACTGCTGTCATAATACTCTTCATATAATGCTCGACATTCATATGAATGCTCTTCCCAGTCCGTTGCATACATTGAATGAACTCCATATCCATGTCATATCATTCAACATGGTTTCCCATACTCTATCATCGCCACTCCTTCCGCTACATTGATACCATGCTTCCCATCCATACCAAGCTACATTCGTACCCCCCTCCACTTCAATACCTATCATTGTTGGCCCAATTCCTTTCTGAGGCATGCACAGCCAGCAGACCACTACAAGTTAAGTCATCAATGCAGTAAAATTTAGATTTTTATGAAGATGGTGATGATATTTGATCCTTAACACAAATTCATCTTTGAATTTGATTAGCTAGATTAGAGCGGGATCATCCAGGTTCAGCCATTGGGAGCATTACCATGGAAGAAAAAAAATGACATAGATGCAGATTTGTGGGAATTTGCAACTCACTGAGGTACTAATCTCTTGAATTTTCCATAAATAATTGTGCCATGTGATAAATTTGTAATTGCATATTTGAAGAGTGAATTTCCAGAGATATTGGGGTGCACTTCTCCTTCTATTGGTGTCTGAAATTACTGCGGTGAAATAAGGGTCGAATTTCGTTATGGAAAGGGCTATTGGAGGCTAAATTGAGGGTGTATAGTCCACAACAATTGTTGAACCTAAAGCCTAAGAAGAATAATTGAGTGTGTGCAAATTCTCCTTGGCTTAGAGGGTGAAATTCTCTAAGAGATATCCATGATTCACTGTAGAAGTTTTACAAAGGAAGGGGGCACTTACAGGTTGTAGCTGTCCCTAATTAATAACAACCAGTTAGAGGGGTCCCCTTAGCACAAAAAGAGGAGCACTTTGAAGAAGAAACATGGGGTCACCAACATATTAATTGAGGTTTCTATAATTTATATATTAGCAGGGATTGTTGTTGCATATTCTTCTTCACAAAGATATATATGTTTAAGAAGACAACTGCAAGTTGTTGTATAATCCAATTGTAATCACATTGTATTGTGAGTGGGTGTTAATTCTTGGTTCATAGTTGTGATCAGTGTTGGAAGTGTAAGTTTGATTTGTTGAGAAAAATGGCTGAATTCGATGATGCATTAGAGTTTTTGAATAACCTCATTCATTCCATTGTTCATGATATGGTAAAAATGAGCAAAAATGTCTCTCTAATATTCGAACTTGTCTACAAAAAACACAAGAGAAGATTGAATTTTTGCAGCTTGAATCTCATCTACAACAAGTGGAATTACAACAATGGAGTTGTCATTCTGAAACTGTTTCTGTTCAAGACTATGAAATAGACTCCCATAAATAGCCATTCAATATTGTTGAAGTTCATTTAGATCTAGTGCCAAATAAAGCAGCAGTTGTACATACAGATGCATAAATTAAGTTTGCACTTCCCAAGCCCATCATCAGACCTTGGGAAGAGCTTATCCATAACAAGCACAAAAATGGTCTTGGATATGACAAGGATGTGTCCTTACATATTCCAGACTACTCCAAACCAATCCAATTTCAGAGTGTTGGATTACTTCATGACAGTTCACCTCTAGCTATTCCAGATTCTGGCCCTCTTCCATATCAACAAAAACAACAATAGATTATGAAATGCTAACACTGTGACCGAGTTGGCCATATGAAAGATCATTGTTTTGATAGTCATCCACGTAAGCACTATCATAAGACCGGTCATTCTTCATACAGATGCTTGTCATGCGGAATGAGTCGATCTTGCGGACAAGATAGAGCTTCCTAGAATGTAATGAAGACCTAATGACAAACAAACCAACCAGAAACTATCTTTCTCTAAATGTGCTTTATAAATAATGGAAAACAAATGTGTTTAAGGCCTACCTCATGTCCAATGCAAGTTTGGAGATGCCTTCGCTCTTTTGATCCAAGTAAGTTC
>APFE030207502.1:0-14628 GCA_000404065.3 Pinus taeda
CGAATATTCCTTACCATTACAATGCAGAATTAAGGAATCGATAACAGTATGGGAAATGGCCATATAATGTTCGGGAAAATAAATATTTCTATATTACCTGATCCTCCTGCAAGTGGTAAGCAAGGATGTAGTTGGCAGAGCCCAACCCTCGCTCGATGGAGGCAAACTAGGGATGGCTACACGGTGGATAGCAAGGTGGTTACCAAAACTGTCCAGATTCTATCACCATCGTAAGATTGAAACCCTAGCATGATAGTCGTCGATTTGGATTTCAGCTATGTGGGTCAAGAAATTTCGAGAAAACATTTCATGGACTGAGTTGGTCGGCAAAGGGGTAATCAAATATAGCTTACATGTGACGTTGAACCAATGTAATAAGCCTAATACCAAATCAATTATTTAGCATGTCTTACGGTCGAGGACGTCATATAGACATGAACCTTGTTGGGAAAGCATAGACGAGCAAATATATGTTATGGAGGGGTAGTATTATGTAGCCCCGTTTAAAATAAAAATGCATTGGTTACTAATTACCATATGGAAAGCTTATCACTTAGAAGTGGGAATTACACATTTCACACGAATTACTATTAGTGCCATAAATACGAGTTACTTAGGATAAGTGGTATAAAAAAAAAGCAGCCAAAAAATTGTTGAGTGGCGTTACATTTACATTTTATTCATGTTAGTCTATGAATGTAGCAAAAAAATATTTTCTATGTATTTAATCATCACTTCATATATATAACACTTTATTCAATTCATACCATTTTCATTATTTAGTTCGAATAAATTATAGCGAATTACGCATGAAAGGGAGGTATAAAACAAGCTAATAGAGATTAATGAACACATGTAACACAATTTCAAATTAAATAGATTTATTCAATGTTTTTATATGCATGTTTTTATATGTATGTTCGAAGAGTGAGAAACTTGTAAATATGTGGTTTGGAATGAGTTTAAATGAAATTTAGTAAATGATGCTAGGAAAGATTTCAAACAATTTGGTGAAAAAAAAAAATCAATATTTTTATGTTTATGTCAGAAAAGTGATCAAATGTGTAAATGTGTAAATATATAATTAGTAATGAATTTAAATAAAATTTAATAAATGATAGTGATAGATGACTTCAACAATTTGACAATTTTTTTTTTTTTAACAACAATCTTAATTTAAAAATAATTATATTATTTCAAAACATTTATTAAGAAACTAAATTCACTAACTTACTAATCAATAAAAATAATATCTTAATTTAAATTTTAAAACATAAAATAGATACAACTTTGTTGTCATCATTGTCACAATATATACACTTTTCAATATATACACTTTTAATAGATGATGGCAATGATTATCATCATATGATATTTTAATAGATTTCTTAATTAATAGATGATTTTTTGTTGAGTAAATAGACATATAAAAGTAGCAAGGTTCGTTTCCATGAGATTTTTTATTTAATAGTAATGACAATTTGATATTAATCAAAATTTTCTATTTGGATTGAGATTGTACCTACTTGGTTTTGGATGTATTCAATGTCCAAAATACTAATAAGATTATTCAAAATGTATACAACATAAAAATAATCAAAGAAATTCATAAGTGTTTTTTATTAAAATCAGCCAAAACATTTCTCTCTATATATAAATACAGATTATAATATTATTATGATAACTACATACCAACTTCGCTTTATTACCAATTTTAATTTAAATTTATTACATTTCTTACAATTTTCCATCTTAAAAAAGCACCATTAATCCTATCAAAATTGGTTTGATCTAACTTTATTACCTTTCCAACCAATTTTCATCTTAAAAAACACCATTAATCCTACTAAAATTGGTTTGGCTTAACATCTTGGTTTTTAATTTAAGTGAGAGAGAGTAAGATTATATTGATTTTATTTAAAATCTAAATATTATCATATAATATATTAGGGTTTCTTTTATCATCTTGTTTTTTAATTTAAATGAGAAGAGAAAGCTATAGTATGATATTTTAAAATCCTAAATATTGTAAATTATATGTTGTATGATTTTGATAATTTTAAAAATCTAAAATTGTAATACAATATATTTTGTATATTCTTTTTAAGCGGGATAATCTAATTGTACCATTGTATATTATTATATCTGTATAAATCAAATTAATTATATATTTTTTATTTGAAAAATTTTAGTAGGTTTTTTTTTTTATAATATATATAAAATTATGTTAATTGTTTAAGAGTCATATGTATTTGACATAAGTGAAAGTGTACCCCTTTATATTATATTAGTGTAACTTAAAGGTATCTAGGAGTGAGCTTACCAACCACCAACACATAATTATAGGTGATGTGATTTTATTTGAATAAAAGCAAAAAGTCAACCTGCATTTTCACATAGAAGACAGTGATGACCATCCCTAATATTGATTTAGCAAATGAGTTGTAGTAGCTCTTTCCACTATTTTTTTTCTAGTATATAGGTTTGTTATTATGACAAAATCATCTTATATAAATATAATTATATATTGAAATAAAAATAAAAACTATGATATCCATTCAAAACATAAGCATAATAACCTTTCTAATAAGCAAAACTTCCTAGTGGAAATTTTTTACTTATACAATTAATGCAATCTATGATAACAATCTCCTCCATATAATTGATTCTTAGTGTCAACGAGCATCCCTAACTATTCAAGTATTGAATTAGTGATTTCTCATCCAACTTTCACATCTATATAACTAGCAATTCCACCAAATGTTGCAAAGGAAACACCATAAGTCAATATCATGTGAAAAATGAACATAGATGAAGAGTGATGTGATATGTTATGCGATCTAAATGTAGCCAAATCTGAGTAAAAGAGAAATGGAAATGTTGTTGCCGCTAGGTAACTTTTTATAATTTAAATCTCTTTATTCATTTATCACGTGAAGATGTTCATGATCATGCGGAATCAATTTTATGTTCACATTAATTTTAATAAATGAAAAAAATGAAATTATAATGGGAATTATGATTTCTCCTCCACCTTCAAATGTTGTTCCAAACATGCAATTTCTAGACAATCACTGAATAACCCTATCGACTTTCTAATGACCCACAAGCCCACATTAATTCAAATCGTGTCCAATCTATCCAATTTGAATTCACACCACTCCCAAAATAACCAACATCCAGCATGATGACAAAACCCTTCCTAAAAGACCACATCGACGACACAAAAAACTAATATTTCCATCTTCCATAAACCTATCAAAACATAAACTAACAGAGGCCCCATGAAGAGCCTAGTCAATATCAAATCCCACCAAAAGCTTACAATAATCCTTGGAAATATAAAAAACCTTGTAATCTTCATGAACGAAAATCATGAACTGATCTAATTGCTTCCACATAGAGTCCGGATGATAGGAAATTAATGCATCCATGACGTCATATCCTTCCATATTTAACATAGGAATATCCCCTCATACATGATTTTATAACTATTTAATAACCGCATAAACCTTTACACTAATTGAAAGGCCTAGACCTTCTAGCTTATCATGAATTTTCAAGTTGAAAGTGTTGATTTTCGTCAATAAGGGATGCTTCTTTGAGCTTGAAATATTATCCATGTCCAGATCTTTCTGAGGTCCTAACTTGCATATTAATTCCTTCATATTTACTTCTCAAATAAAATTATTGTTCTTCAGATTCCCAAAAAAATGATAGAGTTCCATGTTTTTATGGATTTTATTGGTGACTTTGAAGTGTTCCTTGCTTAACTACCACATCTTTGGCTTTATAGTTAAAGTGATTTCCAGTGCTAACATAGATGCATAATGTTTCTCCAAAATATATTGCACCAAATGCTTATGGGAGTACTAAGAGGAAGGAGAGGTCCATTGCTTCCAAGGGGCTCTTTAGTTTGAATCTCTTGTTGCAGATATCCTCATCTTTTGATTCATCATCTTCAACGAGAAGTGATAAGGGATAATTGATTGTTGGTCATCATGGGAGAAAGCTTCAACAAGGATGTTTTAGGTATTGCATATAGATAGTGACAATAGATGTCTTGTATGCTCCAAGGGCATTGGATGATGGAAATGGATGCCTTATATGTTACAAAGAGACTAGTTCCAAGAGACACATATGGATGTGCAATATCACACAAATAAACATTTAGTGACACTCTAAAAGCATCTAATGATTGACCTAAAACCATTATCTAGCTAAATAAGAGAAAATAAAATAGTACACCAGCATAGAGAACAAACTTTCTAAAAGGTTTTGGGGTAGAATGTACCTAAGTAATACATTAGTGTACATGTGAGAATCAAATCTCATGATGATCATGTTAAAAAAAATGAAAACCACATTATAAGTAAATGAAATGTAGACCTAATAATTATAGCTCAAAAAATTCCTTCAATATAAATGAAAAATAAAATAAAAAATTATTCAAAATAGGTAAATACACCAAACTATTCACAATTAAACAATAATACCAACTCTTTTCGAGGTGAAAACATCAAGTACATAGTGCAACCAATTACATAATTTTTGGTTCAAAAGTAAAGAATGTGAGAGTGAAGAAATTTAAAAAAAAATTAATAAAATAAAATATATTTTAATTTTTTCCAAAGTTTAAAAATTTTAATCATATACTTATTAAAAATAATTTCAATAATTATTTAAATTTAATAATATATTTAAATATAATTTATATATTATTTAATATCTATATTAAATTATATATAAATTTTCAAATAAATAATATTAATTTAATTCTTAAATATATAATAAAATATATATTTGAAATAATAATAAATGAAATCAACCATCACTAAAAAAATTCCCAATCAAGCAACCTAGATCACGTCCATTGTGAACTATATGCCCTTCCATGATATCTTTTTGGTAACCTAATTTGTCGTCCAATGCCATATTGACTAATAAAATAATGGTCATATATTGATTGCCTCTAAATCATGATAAAAAAACATATTCTTTGATCATTACAACATAACATAAGGCCTTTCCTTGTTTTGAGCCTAATTCTCACAATCACGATAAACAAAACATATTCTTTGAAATCATTACAACCTAATATAAGTTTTTTCCTTGTTTTCAACCTAAATCTCACTTTACTGTTATCTACTGCATACTCTACCAAATTTTTATCTATTACTTACTTTACCAAAAAAAATTTATAGAAACCATACGTTTAATAGAAATGATGTGTAGTTGTAAATTTTTATTATTTAAAAAATATTTAATTTTCTTTTTTTACTGAAATTTATAGCTTGAATAAATTATAGATATATATATATATGGTGGCAGAGACTTCTAGGGTTATTCTGCAGATGACCGCCATGACTGCACCCTACCCACCCTACTTACTTGCTAGCTCTCGTCGTTCGTTCTCTCTTCGGCTGCAACACCCACGGCGGTTCTCGTCACATGTAACTCATCAAGGTGCTCCATAACATTGTTCTTTACCGTCCTCCTCCCCATTCACTACATTCCCACTAAATTTTGATAACCTCCCCATGGCGATGGTTACGATGGTCCTAGAGGCAACTCGCGGGGATCAACTTGGAACATGCATGGAGCTTGACCTAGTAGATTATTTGAAAGACCCATTGGAGAATGTCAATATCTGGAAAACCCATCGCCCCACCATAGATGAACTCCTTCCCTTCTACTACAACATGTCGGCTACCATTACAAGTATACCTTCCATCTTGGGGCCTTCCTGCTCATAGTGACATTGTTGAAGCCTCCTTTGATCTGGCCATTTCCTCCTTCACTGCCACAGTCACCCTCGACTACTACTTTCGTAACTTCCTACCTCCATGCTAATCCTGAGGCGGCTAGCTCTCAAACCCCCCTCTCTTCTCACCCTAGTGCATCTCTAACCAACCCTTTGAGAAGGCACACCCCGGCCTAAGGAAACCCTCAAGTCTTGGTACCTGAGGCGCCACCATTGGGCAGTTAAGTGATGGTACCCAATCTTTTGGAACCAATGCCAGTGCCTAAGCATCCCTACCTTGAAAACCCTGATTCAAACCCTAACTAGCCTGTGGAAAATTCGGAGGACCCTGAGGAGTCGACACAGAGGGGGAAAAGAAGGAAGTGCTTCAAGGCTAGAAGCAAAGACGTTATACTCAAACTTAGGGAGGACATTCAGTGGGTGACACCATGGACACGGCGGACCTGGTTCTGGTAAGAAGAAATCACACCCGTAGCTACACAGTGGCTAGGCTCAAGATGTGGGCCTCGTAGGTATGGGGGCAGCACCTGGCGGACCTCCCAACTATTCAATACTTTGTTAGAGGCTAGTTCACTCTGCGCTTTTCCAGAGCCAAGAACAAAAACTGGGTCCTGTTGTCCTTGTGGAATTTCGAGGATGCTCTAGCTCTTCTCCGGCGTTGGAACCCTCTATTTGACCCAGAAAAGGAATAGATAGGAGTCGACCCTATATGGGTTCAACTACCTAGACTACACCTTCAATTCTATTTAGAGGATATATTCCATCACACAGGCAACACTATGGGAACCTACCTCGATCACGATATAACATATCTGGCTTCAGGCATGATGGCATATGCTTGGATTCTTGTTCACCTAGATACGTGGGGCTGTTTATAGGAGCACATCACCTTATAGTGGAAAACCTTCTCCTGAAAGAAAACCCTAGACTACGAAGGTGTTCCCTTCCGCTACAGACATTGCTACAAAGTGGACCACCTGTACAAAGATTGTCCACTGAACAGGAAGGAAAGGTTTGAAGATAAGAGGAAGGATACACTACAGAAAACCGGTCAAGCTCAGGGTATCCCTCGAGTGGGGGAAGAAGCAGGAAATTTGGCACACTCTCAAGCATTACCTTTTCCCACTAAGGTGACCAGAAAGAAGCAGGGAACACCCTCTCCTCCTCTAACTAGAGCAAGGGCGGCTACTAAGGTTGCATTCTCTACAGGTATGACAAATAAAGTCTCCTCCTCTGTATTCTCTAATGTTTCTCCGCACTACATTTGTACTAGTTCTGATCAATTCTTTTTAGTTCAGTCCTTAACTCACACCTTCAACCCTCCTAAGGTTGTGGACTACCCTATCAAACACTCCTTCCCCACCATATCCTACACTCAGCCATCCTTTCCTTATGAACCTCCTCCAAAATTCCATTCACATGTACCTCCCACTCATTCGAGCCCTCCACCTTTTAGATACCCCACCAAAAGATAGGTTTCGAACTCAGGCCCCTGACTCCCTGGGTACCGGCCTCATCACTTCTCCCCCACCTCTGAAAATGACTAGAGGCAGACCCTCCTCACTATCTAAAGCTAAGCTACAAGCTGGAGAAGAGATTGTTCTGGGCAAGCAACACGCCATCGACTGGGTACTTAGAGCAATGAATACATAAGAGCCCCCTCCTCCATGAAATTTCTCTCCTTCAATTGTAGAGGGTTAGCTAGCCCTACTAAAAAACTAGCCATGAGGAGATTGCTCTGAACAAAACCCATTGATATTCTATTCTACAAGAAACCCTAGGCCATGGTAGTGTTATTACCCACCTCCTAGAATCCTGGTTTCCTGGATGGACATTCCATTCCCTAGATGCATTAGGGCAGTCAAGAGGTCTTTCTCTAGGGGTAAAAAATTGATCCATCAAAATCTGTAATGCTTGTGAGAGTTCGGGAGATCTAGCAGTTGGCATTTATTCCTCATAGCTTGATACTAAGCTCAAGATTATCAACATTTATGGCCCCTGTCACAATAGGGAGGAATATTGGAGTAGACTCCTAGACTCACATCCTTCAAAAGGACAATCTCATTCTGCGGGGGGATTTAAACTTCTCCATCGGCTTCGTAGAATCATGGGAAAAGAATGCCCAAAGGGATATCCTCTTAGATTTTTTCAAGGCCAATCTAGAGGATCATAATCTCATAGACATCCCCTCCCCAAAATTACTTCCCACTTGGAGAAACAACAGACCAAGGGAGGATAGTCTCTCTAGAAGACTAGATATATTCCTCATTAAGGAGCATATGATAACCTTGGGGCAGGGATATAGACAGTGGGTGGGCTATGGCGGAATATCATACCATAGGTAGATCTATGTGGAAATCAGTGGAGGTATGAACAAACCAAAAGATCCTTTCAAATTTAATGTAGCGTGGTTGAGGGACGTTGAATATATCCATCTAGTAACTAATTACTAGAGAACTCATACCCCAATGACAGAAAGGACTATATCGGAAGGATTTTCAAAAATCCTAAAAGAGTTGAAAAACCTCTCAAATAAATGGGCTCATAAGAAGAGATCACAGGAAGACCATAAAGCAATTGAGAAGTATGAAAATGACTATGAGGGGATCTTCTCCTCCCTTGAACACAAGGAGAAGATTACCTCTCTTTTGGCTACGAGAAACTAGATTCTTAAGGACAAAGAAGAGATTTGGAGATTGAGAAGCAGAGCCATCTAGATTAAGGAAAGGGATGACAATACCAAGTTCTACCATAAATTTGCAAATGGGCGCAAAGCTATCAATACTATTTGGCAGCTATTTGATTAACAAGGAGAACTATTGAACACCTTTCCTTGACTTGCAGTGATGGCCACTACACACTTCAAGAACATCTATAAGTCACTCCCAAATGCCATCATGGGAGACATAATGAGGACAACCCAATTATTCCCAAGGTTTGTATAACAAGAAGAAAGAATGGAATTGACAAAGGAGGTCTCCATGGGAGAACTGGAGGACACTCTCAAATAGTTTAAGCAAGACAAAAGCCCTGGTCTAGATGGCTCGAATGTAGAATTCTACCTAGCCTTCTTTAATACTATGGGGGGGAACCTATTACAAGTTATAGAGGAATGCAAAGCCTCTAAAAGAATGCATGAGGCCTATAACTCAACTTTTATCGCCCTTTTTCCAAAGTCTAACAATCCTACCTCCTTCAATGATTTTCAGCCCATCTCCTTATGTAACTATATCTACCAGATCATCTCCAAGATAATAACAAATCAACTCTGGCCAATCTGATCAAACCATACCTCAGTGAAACAATTTAAATTTTTACAGAATAGACAAATACATGAAATGGTCGGAATAGCACAAGAAATTCTACATTCTATCCAGACCCACAAGCTAAAAGGTAGGGTCCTGAAAGTTGACCTCTCGAAAGCTTTTGACAGAGTCAACTGGCTATACATCAGATTGTTGTTAATACACCTAGGCTTCCCATATGAATTCATAATATGTATTATGAGCTATATCACTAATGTAACATTCAACATTCTCATAAATGGTGTGGTCTCTCCTTTCTTTCACTCTGATAGAGGCCTCAGGCAAGATTTCCTATTGTTCCCACTCCTATTCTTACTCATCATGGAAGGTCTTAGTCATTTGATAAAGGAGGAACAACTAAGAGGCAGACTAAGGGGGATTTGTATCACTGGAGGATTCACATTAACACACTTTCTCTTTGTTGACGATGTGCTACTTTTCCTAAATGGGAGTATTGGCGATGTGACTGCACTTCTCAATTCCTTCACTATATTATTAGCAGCCACTAGCATGTTGGTTAATAATGAAAAGTCCTCTATAACAACTATAGGATGCTCACCATATGAGATTTATTATGCCTTGAGAAGACTCCCCTATAACCTACAACAACTAGACAAGGGACTAAAATATTTGGGCTACAGATTAAAGCCTCATGGATATAAGAATGTTGATTGAATCTGGCTCATAACCAAACTGGAAAAAAGGCTAAACATCTGGTACCTTAAATACTTATCAAGAGAACGAAGACTGATACTCATAAAACTAGTGCTGGAAGCAACTCCAGTATATGGATGTCTTTAGCATGGATTCCTAAAGGAATACTGGCCAAAATAAAAATCCTATGTTGTGGATGCTTGTGGAGAGGGAATCAGCCCGGAAGGATTTTTTGCTGGTCTAATTGGGGCTCTTTAGCACTCCCAAAGAAATGGGGAGGATGGGGTATCAAAAGCCTTGACACTTTCTCCACAACCATGACAACAAAACTAGGGTGGAAGCTAGCCACATTGCATAGCCTTTGGACTAAGGTGGCTACAACTAAATACATAGCTCCTTTATATCTTATGTACTGGATTTTCCAACCTCAGTGGACACAAGCTTCAAAATCGAACATTTGGAAAGTAGGTCTTCAAGCAATGCCCCTTATCAGGGATGGACTTACATGGAGAATAAAGCCAGGTGAAGTTGTTAGAATAGGGATGGATCCCTCGATTAGATATGGGAATGCTCACAAACTCCCACAGGAGCTCAAAACATACCTCACTTCCAAAGGGATCTCTCACCTTAGCCAAATAGCAGACAATGATCGCTTTACTTTTTTGCAACAAGAATGTAAATCTTCGAGGGCACTATAGATCCATCAACATTGGCAGCAACAATGGAAAGAGTACACGGAGGCACTCACGGAATCCCATATCAGGATATAGGAAGGGGAGGATGAGCTAATCTGGGCACATGCGAAGCATAGGAAATACTCACCTAAAGAGGGTTACATAACTCTTATGAACTCACTGAATCCTCTGATGTGTGAACCGTGGTGGAGAAGTTTATGGAAAATAAAAGCACCCCCTAGGTCTAGGCTCCTTATGTGGACCATTTTGAGACACAAAATCCCAATAGGTGAATATTTGATCAAGAGATCTTTTCATGGACCCATTTGGTGTGGCATTTGGAAAGCCAACAATGAATCTTGGAATCATCTATTCCTTACTTGCCCATGCACAAAGGAGCTATGGAATACTATTCACTCTCATATACCCTTGCTCCCACTGTGGCAGGGAACAACTATTTAGGAAGCCTGGGAGGGATGGTGGTCCATTGTATCCTCTAAAAAAATAAAAAACATCCTTTTGCTTACTTGTTGGGCAATATGGATTGCCCAGAATAGAATTATTTTTCAAAATTCCACACCCCCCCCCACTGGCCGGCCATCACTGCACAAATCCTAGTAGAGTACCAACAGATTCTAGAGGAGGAGACAAATCCCAACCCCAGGCATATCATACTCGAGAGTATAAACCAATCTCATGCCTAGGCATACTTTGACGGCTCAACTCAAGATATAAGATGTTGGGGGGGGGAGCTGTCCTTCATATCACAACAAATCATTATTAAAAAATCAAAATGGGATTGGGTAGAGGGATGAACAATTTTTCTGAGCTATTAGTAGCAAAATACACCATACATTTTTCTTTGGAAAAACAATGCAGAAACTTACAGCTATTTGGAGATTCAAAAACTGTATGCAATTGGATAAACAAAGTTATAAATTGTCACGCATTTTCTCTGAGACACATCATGGAGGAAATATACAAACTCATAAATTTATTTGACATATTTATTGTCAACATATATACAGGGAGTGGAACATAGCTACCGATCTACCATCCAACGAAGCAGTGCACAGGCCTATGGGAACTTGGAGCATACTGAAACACACAAATGGAATCTTCCATTAGTATTATCATAGACCTTTTATAGAAATATTAGAATAGTTAAGCTCAATGGGAGGTGGACACATAAGTTTTTGTTATATATTTGTGTTGTCTTTATATAATATTATATGAAGGTTTTTATCGAGCAGTCCTATACATACCATTTATTTTTTGATAGTCTCTCCGTAGTGTAAGTATAGATATCATATTGAAAATCATAGCACATAGTAGTGTCCCCTTGCGTGGAGTACACCTCTTTCTATTTTGAATACTCAACACGATACGCTTCTAGCCCATAGTATAGTATATGCCCCTGTAGGAATTTACAGGGTAAGTTCCTCAGACAGAACACCAAAAGGACACCACTCACAAACAGATCACAGATCAATACAACAGTATTTTGACGTGGTTAAAACCCTCAGAGAGGGAAACAGTCCACGGCCTGCGCCAACGTGGCTACTACAGGCAATTTATTAATAAAAGAATGAAAATTTACATAAGCTTCTCTCATGCATAGTGAACCTACAAATGACCCTCCATGCGCTTTAAATAGAATTCATGGACCAATCGGGTGTCAAGCCACGGATCAAGTGTCGGTAATACCGAGGAGAGAATGAACCGTCGGATCACTACATATCGTGACCGTCGGATTGTAAGTTACAAAATGTACAATGGTAAAGAAACACACTTTACCTAACTCTATACCTAACTCTATACTAGACCAAGTTGAACTTAACTATTTCCTATGTGTCGGAATATCCTAACAGCCCTTGGCATCTGCAAAATGTAATTTTCCTCATTAATGAAAATTACGACTTTTTCTAAAGGAAAAAAAGAAGAAGATAATTTTAACACCATATTCATCTACAAATGTGAAAATGAATAATGTGAATCAAAATCAATACATCATCATATGATAATGTGATTGAATAAGATTTTATGAACCATGTGGAAAGAGGAGTTCCATGGATTCATGGAGAAGTATTACAATATGTATCGCTTAATATTTAATGCAGTCATGCAGACTTATTAATCCCTACCTGGGACTATTAGCGATCGATCGATCGCTGACAATCAATTAATTGCTCTTTTGACCAAAATATTTTATGCTTTCCCAAATTTTATCCAAAGTTTTCGATGGCAATTTAGCGTCCTAGACAATTTATCCAAAGTTTTGTTTTTGACCTCTTATTGGAAACTTTACACATATCGAGGGAAAAATACACCTGCAAAGTTTTTGTTATCCAAAGTTTGAAAGGAACTAACATATTTCGAAAATAATAGGATAATGAAGTTTGATGTCTACTTATTATTATCTTTTTTGGCTTTGTGTTTCTTTATAATGGTTTAGTAGTTTTCATTGCGTTGTAATTTTTTCCATTATGTAATTTTATTCATTATATTCTAGTTGATATTTTTATTCGTTATAATATATATATATATATATATATATATATATATATATATAATATATTATTATATATATAATATTAAAACAAAAACCATATATATTCTTTTGTGTAAAGTTATATAATTTTTTTTAATGATAATATTCTCAAATTTTTTATTTTTACACGTATATTAATATATTAAAATTTAATGTTCCATTATAACAAAGTCTAATATGTATATATATGAATGATACAAAACAATTAAAACAAAACAAAAGAAACCATATATCCTTTTGTCTAAAGTTACATAGATTAAAAAAATTATAATGATAATATTCTCAAATTTTTTATTTTTAAACGTATATTAAATTAAAAAAATTATAATGATAATATTCTCAATTTTTTTTTTTTAAACGTATCTTAATATATTTAAATTCATGTTCCATTATAACATAAGTTTATATAAAAATAACTTATGTGAAAGGAAAAATTTTATATTTATTATTTGACATTAAGTGGATGTGAGCACTAAAAAAATTGGTTGGATTTCCATGCAACCACTTAGGGGACTATATATTAGAAGAGCATAATTTTTTTTGTATATGATTGAAAGAGATCAAGTAATATTGTTCCTTCATGTTATTAATCGATTAAGTGTATGTTTCATTTTAGGTTAAGCTTTTGGTACGTATTCTGAGTGTCCTACATACCGGACAGATGTTTGCATATGGTGGTTCAACTGGGCCAGATGTTTGTGCGGCTAGTTCAATGTATTTCACAGAGCCCTGCCGGAAAGCCCGGGGTATTTTATTTCAGGGGCAGAGAGTTTCGGGGCTGGAGGAGTTGCAAGAGTAGAGTTTTCATGCTAGAGAAATAGCAGAGGCGCCCTCTTTATAAGTGTTTTCCTGCCTTTTTCTTCGCATTTACATGGCTTTTCCAGAGCTAACATACCCAGATTTGCTTCAGTAGGCCTTTTGAGGCCCTAGTTATTTGTTACCAGAGAAAAAGGACTTCTACGGTTTTGGTCTGTCTTTTTACACTAACTTCGTCATCAGCTATTCGGGTTTTTCGGATCTTTTCTAAACAGTGTGCTTTTTGTGTCTTTTTTTCCTAATTTTCGCTGTTTGCGGGTACTTGTATTTTCTAGTTAGGGTGAATTTGAATACTTCTGAGACATTTGGGAATTTAAAGTTTATCATTTTCTCATTTCTACTTTTAGCGTGGTGAGGAGTATACTCCAGGTCACGTATGCTTTTAATTGTGTTGCAGATGCAGTCAGTTTGTGTTTTCGATGAATATGAAGAAATTGTTTGTTTGATTATTTCCAGGTTGAAAATTTTTACCCTGTGTGAGATATGATTTTATGATGTATATAGCTGAATATTTGGTCTGTCAGAATAAAACATGCATTTTACTTGCCGGAGAAAAATGTAAATATAACTAATAAATTTGTTTATATTTTTAAGTTTGTTTGTTGGTTAGTTATGCGTTGTATCTTTATTACCTGTCAAATATTAAATCAGAGGGGTTTTTTTTCCGAAATAATCTCGCTCAAGGGTAGGTTGAACCCTGGCAAATTGTCAGCTGCACCGAACATTTTCAAAATCGTTTAGTACCTCTTCCTTTGCTTTAGGCCACACTTTCCATGGTTCTATTAGGTCTATGTAGTTTTAATTTTTAAATACATTTCAATATATATCTACAATATTTAGAGAGTTATAATGCATTTCAATTTT
>APFE030207502.1:14691-29810 GCA_000404065.3 Pinus taeda
ATTTTTATTATTAAAATTACAATATATATATTTTAATATATACATTACAATGTCAGGGGCAGAGAGTTCCGGCACTGGAGGAATTGCAGGAGCAGAGTTTTTGGGCGAGAGAAATAGCAGAGGCGCCCTCTTTGTAAGTGTTTCCAGAGCTAACATACCCAGATTTGCTTCAGTAAGCCTTTTGAGGCCCTAGTTATTTGTTAGTAGAGAAAAAGGACTTCTACGGTTTTGGTCTGTCTTCTTACACTAACTTCATCAACATCTATTCGGGTTTTCTGTATCTTTTCTGAATTTTTACCTAAATTTCGTTGCTTGCGGGTACTTGTATTTTCTAGTTAGGCTGAATTTGAATACTTCTGAGAGATTTGGTAATTTAAAGTTTATCGTTTTCTGATTTCTACTTTTAGCGTGGTGAGGAGTATACTCCAGGTCACATATGCTTTTAATTGTGTTGCAAATGCAGTCAGTTTGTGTTTTCTGTGAATATGAAGAAATTGTTTGTTTGATTATGTCCACGTTGAAATTTTTTACCTTGAGTGAGATATGATTTTATGATGTATATAGCTAAATATTTGGTCCGTCAGAATTTACCTGCTAGCGAAAAATGTAAATATAACTAATAAATTTGTCTATATTTTTAAGTTTGTTTGTTGGTTAGTTGTGCTTTGTTTTTTTATTACCCATCAAACATTAAATCAGAAGGCCTTTTTTCCCGAATAATCTCGCTCAAGGGTAGGTCGAACACTGGCAAATTGTCAGCTGCACCGAACCTTTTCAAACGCAGAGCCGGAGAGCTCCCCTATTTTACGTTACTGATAAGGAATATCATTTAGTACCTCCTCCTTTGCTTTAGGCCACACTTTCCATGGTTTTTTCGGGTCTACGTAGTTTTAATTTTTAAATACATTTCAACATATATAGTATTTAAATACATTTCAATATATATCTACTATATTTAGAGAGTTTATAATAATTTCAACTTTTTAAATAGAAAAATATATATTTACAATATATAATATACTATGTATATATACATACATTTCAATATATATATATATATATATACAGAGTTATATTACATTTCAATATATAATTAGATACTTTTTAGATATATTTGTTTTTATTTACAATATATTTATATACAAATATAAATGTTTTAATTAATTTTTATTATTACAATTACAATATATATATATTAATATATACATTGCAATGTTTTTTAATAATCAAATTATGTCACTAGCTTATCTGAGCCATTTTGCTATGTTGTATTCGTTTTTAGAAGGGCATACATCCAAAGTTACTGCAACGAATGTCCTTCCAAAATCTTTTCCACATGTCTTGCAAGGACCTTTCCACGTGTCCTTTTGCATGCATGCAACATTAGTATTGTAATCTCTAGTATTGTAAATAACACCATCCTTAGCTAGTGCATACCCGAGAGAGTAGTGCGCTGATTTTCACATTTCAAGACATTGTTACTCGAACTTTGGCTTTGACAGCCAGCAAAGGAGACATGTCTTGCAAGGACCTTTCCACATGTCCTTTTTCATGCATGCAACATTAGTATTGTAAGCTCAAGTATTGTAAATAACACCATCCTTAACCGGTGCATACCCGAGAGAGCAGTGCGCTGATTTTCACATTTCAAGACATTGTTACTCGAACTTTGGCTTTGTTAGCCAGCAAAGGAGAGGTGCAATGATTGGCCTCGAGTTTCTCCATCAATTTCATGAAGTTTACTGTAAACTTATTAAATCTCGCTTCCTTATTTCCTACAATCTGTGTAGCTTTCTCGTTTTCAGGGCTAGTTTCCCTTCTTCCATGCCGCTCTTTCTCACTGGGCTTGCATTCTGTGTTGCTTTGTCGTTTTCAGGTCTGGCTTCCCTTTATGCATGCAAGCCTTCTACCTCATAAGAGGGCTAATGGAAGTGCTGTAGAAAGTGGAATTCGGGTGTTGTGAGTGCCAGGTAAGAGTTGTAGAATTATGAAATTTTGTTTCAAAATTTGCCTGTGTTTTCTTTTTATTTTACGTCATTTTATATAGTTTGTAAATTTTTTAGCTGGAGGACTTGCGTATCGATGGGCCGGCTAAGAAATAGGGATAGGGATTTTCATTTTTCACGTCAATCTGTGAGAAAGAATAGGAATCAGAATTTGTGAGTAAAGCTTTTATAGGAGTATAAAAAGTCATGCAGAGATAAAGTCTATATGAACGAAGAAGATAAAGTCTATAATATTTCTCTTTTAACGCTTTTTGAAATATAAAACATTAGCCTATTAACTCGGCCACCCCTGTGGGTATTTTCGGCTATTCCTGTTCGACACTTTTAAAGCAATTCGTCCCTAAGATGCATCATGATTAGGTCCTTCCTGCGATGCCTTCCGTCTGTCAATCTTGAAATACTTTTTCCTATTGGATTCTTTCCAATACAGATTGTTTTCCGATGTGGATAGATATTTCAACTTCTGTACTGTCAATTAGGAATTCCAAAATTGGACAAGGTCACAACTAGCTTAAATTCCTGTTATCGAAATAGTGTAAGGGGATTTGAATTCAAGTACTTGTAATTTTTTTATGTAGTCTCAATTCTAGTTAATAGAAGTTCCCAGTCCCTTTGCCCTGCATTTAGTTTGTCTCTGAATTTCCTTTCGCATTTCTGAAATTACATTTCTATATTTCTCTGAGATTTACTTCTTGCAATTTGCTTTCACTGTCGCTAAAAACACTTAACTCATTTTGGTAGAAATTGAAACCCGGGGAAAAATGATATTAATTATATGATAAAAAGACAGTCTCGCAAACCACCCAGGTAGTTACCCACCCGGGGATTGCAATATTTGTGGAAGTTCAGAGCAAGCCCATGAAGAGAAGATTCCAGAATGATAATGGTTCATAAGTTTCAACGACCGATGTAGTTTAGTAGTGAAATGAAATGAAATGACACTGGCGGTCAACCAGAGATGAGATAAAAAAAGAGAACCTTTATTACCAAAATTGTGTGTCCTTTGAACCCATAGAATTGCAATCAATTCATTCATTTACAAAATACATTCATAAAATACATCTTATATTCTCGCGGTTGGGCAACCTTCATGCTGCAGCACCAACGGGTGATCAATCCCTTTCCGTGTGCCTCTCTTTCTTGACCCAACTGAACTATGTTCCAATTTCAGTTTGGAGCCCAATAGCTGAGATAAACTGCGCATCACAATGAATTGTCCTTTAATTCTGTGTTCTTTCATTTTACTGCGGCTTCAGTGGGTGATCGATCCCTCTCTCAATACCTCTCTATCGTGACAGAATTGAAGTGTATTTCAATTTCAGTTTGGAGTCCATCAACTAAGAAACATCACGCATCTCAATGAATCATCCTTTAATTCTGCTTTCTTTGAATTTTCTGCTGCTTCTTAAACACGAGGAGTCAAATTCGCTTCAGAAACCGAAGAAACAATAGAAGATTTCAGGGCAACAGCAGCAGCGCCAATGACAGTGGCAGAAGCCATCCCAAATGTATGAGGATAAATAGAGAATAACTTGGGCATTATTAGTACATTCTTGAAATTGAAGGCCCTCTGATCTATGAAGATTCTGAAACCCTCAATTGCTCCCACAGCCGCCATACAAGAAGCCCTCTTTGAAATACAATTCATCTTTCTTTTTCCCCTTCCCTTCTTTAGATTTAAATTTTCCATTGGATAGAAAACACAACAATAGCAATTGTGAAGTTGCAAACTAAGGTTGCTAGCAGGAAGTGTTCAGTCTCTACTTCTTGACTCACATACGTGGCAAATATTCTGAGTTCCCTCCGAACTGTCTCACGTTTTAACTTTTGTGGACTTGTTCTCACTTAAGTAGATGTGTGTTTCCCCTACACGGTATATTTAATTTTAAACATTCTTGTATCTTGACCGCGCAAGAAGGGTTAAACTAACTAACATGGCATTGTTGCTTTTTTCTCTGATTTTCCTCTTCTGTAGCTATGTTGTTTGTAGCTTTTCATCTCCCTTGTCTATTGGGATTTTGTTTTTTATTTTTCAACTTTTAATTCATTTTCTGCATAGGATTTCCCAATTCCTTCTTAGAAGGACTCGTTAGATTTTACATATCGGTTGCCATCTATTTCAGCCACCCTTTCCCTATAAAGTATTATCCTCCTTATCACCTTCTGCTCGTGAGGGTATAGACTTTGCAAATGGTTGGGTGTATTGCACATTTGGTCCACTCTCTGTAGTCTTCACACAACCCACGGTCTTACACGATCCTGCAAGCCGTATCTCAAAATGGGAAGGCTCTGTAATCCACACAGTAGAATCTCAGCAGATACCACAGGCTCCTCTAGTCGAACTGTCCATGACTTTTCCACATGCAACAAGCATTGTCACAACTTTAATTTACTTCGTTGCATTCAATAAGTGCAAAAACATATGTTGTAACTGCACTTCGTCCACGCACACTAGAAAGGAATAGACTACCCAGGATTTTGGTAAGTAACAGCCTTACAGGCGGCCCCCTCCTCCAATGATTAATCACAGTTACAAACAATGTCCATGTGACAAGTGGCATACAACACGGGATCATCCATGGGTTTCAGCCTCCATTACGGGAATACATATTTGTTCACAGCCTAACAATGCTCCAACAACGCCCAAAGTGTTTTCCAAGTAAAATTTTAAAGATAGAAACTTATTTTAAAGTTTTGGCCAATATACCGCTTGTAAAATGATTGACAATATTTTTGTAGAAGTATTTAAATTCCAATAATTTTATATGGAGTTGTGTATAATGCGACTTTTTGGAGATTCCGGTGACGGAATATGGCGGAAGAATTTGAAGTTAAATTTTGATTTGTTGCAGTTAAAATTGTTTTTTAACTGCATATTTGGATTCAGCACCCTGAAAAACCCCTGGGACGCTTTGATTGTGCAGAAACTAGCTATCAAACTTGCGATTCCAATAAATTGCTACCGGATTTTGACCAGAAAAACCCACCAGAAAGGCTTTCAAAAAGTCGCATTTTAGACAACTGCATTTTATATAGTCTCCGTATATATATATTTTTTTTTAAAAACAAAAAAAATTATCCTACTTATCAATATTAGCCCCTTAAATTTTGAGTAGCGCTCCACCCGTTAACTCATAAATAACCAATAACAACTCATCTCAATGATGACCTTCTCAACAATGGGGGATGTTTCAACTCGCGGTCTCCACCTCGATATCATTTTGGGTAATTGATTTTATTAGGACGGGACGAAACTATGGATTTTAGAAGTAACAGATGTCATAAAACTCAAGAGATACTGCATAATATTATGACATCCTTTTAAGAACAGCTTTGATAGTTTCGTATGGGCTTGTAATTGTGTATACGTGCCTTGAGTGGTCGAGGGGACAGTTGAGAGTTATCTGAAATACCTATGTTTAGCAATACTGGTACTTGCTTACCACAAGGATGTTGTAATCCATACATCTACCACTGACATCTGCAGTCACATTCCATTAACTTCAACTATCTCTAAATTTGAATTAAATGTCACTCAGTACTTGGAGTATATTCTCAGTGTTATTTGATGTCCAAATATTGCTTGGAAAAATTGAGAGCCATCCCTTCAATTTCCTTTTGAGGTATTTATGCCATTTTGAAATGCAAGAAGCTTCAAATCGAGAAATCCAAACATAGACATTTCAACTCCATATTGCATATTTGTTTAATAACTTGTAATTAGTTTTTACAAAATCAAACGGTTCATCGGATTAAATGTTTTCTTGCTCTTTTACTTTAAATAAACAAATTCAGAAGCTACAACCGGTGTTTAAAAAAATAAATTAATAACGACTTACAATGCCTCAAACTGAAAGGAAAAATGACTTAGGAGCGAGTCTTGATTTCCCATTGGACATTGCCCACGGAAGTAAGACCTAAAAATAAAGTGGATCGCCGTGAGAGATGAGATATACCCATCTGCTTTTTCGATGTCCTGGGTTCAGAATGTAGTGTATCGGATCACTGCATGGCCAAGATTCAACCATGTGAAGACCCGACAAACAAGTGGCATGGAAAATAAGTCAATTATCGATGGGTAAGTTAATTTTCATTATTATAGTATAATTATTTAAAAATTTTAATTCTAGATCTAGATTTTTTTCCGTATGAAAAAAGCGATATATTTATTCCAAAAATTGAGATAAACTTCATGTTGCAGCATCATATACAGCAGCATATATCAGCTGTTCAGAATCTGATGCAAGTCCCTTAGACTCCGCAATCATACATATTGTCATTATATTTAGTTATCTAGTCTATATGCACAGATTCTAAGTATATTTACATAATATTCAAAAGGTAGAAATGCTAATTATTCCTAGTTCATTATGCAAATTCTGTAATAAGCAAGATATTATGAGAAGATAGAAATAGTGATTTTTATAGATAGAGAGCAAAAAAAACTAGCGATAAATCATTAGCAGAAACAAAATTGGAATCAGGGAGAAGATGAATTAGGTGAATTTATCTTGGTAGTGGCATACTCCGACATCCATGTAAGAGTTTTCCATCTTGATTTCGATATGAATCTCATCCAGTGTTCCTATAGTCCTTGCTTTGAAATTGCATCATCCTATCTTTCAAACGATGGTAGAATCCAACATCACTAGCTTATCTGAGACATTTTGATATGTTGTATTATCCACGGTCTCGGTCATCTTATTTTCACTTCTCTTTGTTTAAATACTTTGTTTTCAAAAGGTATCTCCTTCCTCTATCTGCATGTGTTTTATGTGTTGATCATGTTGTTTTTAATCATTTCCCTCGTAATTTGAATTACATGCTGTCATGTTATAATTTGTTGAATCTCTATTTTCGATAGTTTTTGTAATCAAACTCTCATTAATTTCGTGTTTTTGAATCCATAAAATATTTTAGAATACTTTTAGTAGTATTTCGAAATTAAATTTTGAGATTTATTTACAAAGTAGTTAGGTTTTTATTTCTCTTTTAATTAAATTGATTAATTAAAAATATGCCATATGTACAAATGTCATTTAAAATGAGTTAACGTTTTTTGATATGAGATGTCATTTAAAATGAGTTACTCTAACAAAACCTATTTTCAGATTAAAAATCTCTATAGTAATAAAGTGAGTCTCCAAAGTTAAAAATATTGTTAGATGGATATTTTTAACTTATATATTATTTTTTTATAATTAATAATAACAATCATCATAATTTAAAATAAAGTTATAATTTATTTTATTTTATGATTTTTAAAATTTTACCAATATATAATGTAAATATTTTGATATTAACTATGAATTAATAGCTATCTATATTTACCAACCATTTAATTATATAATTAAGCTAATTAATATATATATCTGTATATATATAAACCATCCTAAATACATATATACTTATTTTATAAATAAATATAAAAAAACAAAATTTCCATTTAGAAAAAGAAATACCTGTACATGATCTATATTTCCTAATTTCAGAATATTCTTTGTGGTTTATATAATTGAATATATATAATCGCGGGTTTCCAATTTACTTTCTATTTTGAAATTCATGCAATGTGTTTGCTACTCTGTTTTCACTTTAAGAATTCTCAGCATTATATACATTAAAAGGCACGTAAATATTTAAATGACCATTAATATTTATCAGCCATATTACTATTCTATAAGAATAACATAGTATACTGTGTAAAAGTTTGTAAGATTCATAACCAGGACTACTTTAATAATAAAATTAGGACTTCAATATTAAAATCAGGACTGATAAGAAAAGTTGATGAAGAAATACAATTCCATAAAAAAAACCGATCAACAAAATGGCCAATCATCTTTCCTCGATTTCAACTCAGTCATTCTCAATGCGCACTCAGTCATTTCACCTACGATAACCATAAATTTCTGTGCATCAGACTTTCAACAAAAGCCTGAATTTAGGTGGTCAGAAATTATGATGTACAAAAGGCTACAATTTCTCGGCTCTTCAATTTAATCTCCCGCACTGGTGCTCTGTCTTCTTAATAACAATATTCTTGCAGAGCTCCAATTCATAAATCTATACTACCAAAAAGAGAAGAGTTAGAAGTAGAACCTGAACATATAGAGTGGTAGGGATTTTAATTAACAGCTCCAGAGGCCAGAGAGGTGGGTTTAGCAATGAAGGTCGGCTTCTCATTCCCCGCCATAATCACAATATCTCTCATTTCATCCTTTTCATCTGAAATCTCTGCAGTGTAGTCCCTGACGTAGGACCATGCCAGAATAATGAGAGCAAATCCTATGAGCACAAGCATGGCGCCCACCCCACCCAATAGATAGGGAACTGGAGATTTCTGTCCTGATATATGGCCGCTTTCTGTGTTGTTCATATTTGAATGTCAACATGTTTCCAAAGTAGGTGAACTTTGCTTTCTCAATATTCTTGGTTGATCTAAAGACTATTGTGTATAGGTATTGCATCTTAGAGCTAGAATTTGGGTTTATTTTGGTTCCATTCATTTTCCTACTTTAATTTGTGAATTTAATTTGTGAATCTCAACATGGTATTAAGAGTAGGTGTGAACCTTACCCGGTTGATTTGAAAATTGTTGGGTATAGGTATCATATTTTGCAATGCAGAAGTAGGGTTTTATATGATCATTATTTTCTAAGGGTCTTTTCGGGGATTCTAGAAGCCTCACATATCAGCAGAATTATCGTGATTCTTTCATTGAGAAGACTTTGACCACCAACTCTATCATAGGTAAGGAACCCAATGGCATCTTGTTATCTATCACTCTGTATGGTGTAGACAATGACTTGGGTAACAAGTGACTTTTCTAGCTCTCTGAATCCATTTGTTGTGTTGGTTTAATTGTTATGGTAGCATAAGGTGTTTCCTTGTGTATTTATTTTCAATAACTTTCCCTTAAATGAACATTATTTCATCCATTTTTTTCATTGCTATACATATCTTCGGTATTTGATTCCCACCAATTGAAAAACTATTATTTGAAATCAAGCCACTTTCTTGATTGTTTATGAACAGTCTGAGAATGAGTGTTTTGTGTGCTAATCATCTTAGAATATGAATGTGTATGATAGCTGCGCTAGTGAATTCTATAGCTGTCGCTCCTGTGCTTAAAGGGGTCACTGAGTTTTTGAATATCCAATTCAGTCTCGCTTATCGTCTAAGATAAGAGGAGCTTTGTTGGCAATAGAAAGGGGACCGTAATCCATCTATGAGTCTAAATTTCCACCTATATTTGTAAGTAACAAATTCGATCAAAGATGGGTTTAACCATAGATAGAATTTAATTTTAGGCCCTGACTGCAATGTTAGGATAATTCAGAAGATATTTTGCAGGGAGGAAGGGCCTAAGTCGAGATAGGGAGAGATGTATTTTCAAGCTTCTTAGTGGAAAATCAGTGTTATATCTAAAGCACTTTCGCAGGGATAAGGAACTGAATTTCTATTCAGAGGCTTAAACGTAACGAGTCAATTACCTTGCTTGCAATGTGGGATGCAGTTTTCATCATTGCCACATAGGAGTAAAACAATATGGTCAGCTAATTCTCTGCAAAAATCCTTTGGGTTGTCGATTACCGGTGAGTGAGCTTCCTCTTTTTGTTATTATTGAATTGCTTTGGAGACCCGTGGAATCTGTTTCCCTCTATGGTTGTTTTGATGACTTCTTTTCTACATGGAAGAGAATATGCGCCTCTGAATAGATTTTTGTTCTCTAGTAGAAATCCACTTGGATTCTTAGGTCATCCAAGTTGTTTAGGTCGGCAACAGGGGGAGTTGATTCAGGTGGGTTCCTTTCTATTGCAGTGTAGTCCATTTGACACTTTGAAGAAGAAACCGACCATTAGTGATTCAGATTATTCAAATATTAACTTGTTCCAGTGGTGTTTATGCACGTAGATATCTTTGTTGGTACTTGGGTATATCATATGTTTACTCTGATTATTTTGTGCAACGCTCATAGTGCCGTCAGGATTAAAATTTTCCTCATTGGTTTTCTATTCTCATTTCCAAGTTGGTTCCCTACCTGTCTGTGGTTGCTTGAGGGAGTTCCAACATGTATGGCTAAATTTCTTCTATTTATGTGAAAGAGAACTCATCTTGATTACTGGAAACAATTTTCTGTGTATTCCACAATCCTTACAGGAATGACGTCACTTGGCAATTGCCTATTTCAGCTTGAACACTGTATATTTATTCTATTTCTTATATAAAACCTTGTTTTTACTAAACCCTTTTTGGGTTTTCCCCTTTTGAGGGACTCTCACCCCTCGTTGAGCTAGTAGGATTTCGAGTCCTGGTTTTATTGCGGGAGAATCTATACATAGACTATCTGCTACGATTATCTAGAAATGTTTCCTTTTTCCTCCATTGTTGTAAAGGTTTTCCTTTGAATTGAATGGTTATTATTCTAAATTTTAATGCATCATGAGCTCATGAACTACATACTAAAAATAGTAAGGCTTTCATTTTATGATTGTTATGATATAGTTCCTATTGTTCAAACTGTCCTGGAACTTAGAAGATGATTGTATCATGAATTACCAAATAATTGTTCTCTCATTTACGCTTATTTTTATTTGAAAATATTTCCTTCCAGTCAGCAAAAATGTCGTTATCTACTGTTCTATAGTTTATAATCACTTCGACTGAAATGGTGCTTAGAACTTGGATTCACACATGTTTTAGTTGTTTCGTGATTTTGGCTCAGTTATTTCGTTTTTGTTTTTGGTGAATACCTCTATCTCGCAACGGTTTCCATTTTGAATTTATATTCCTATGTAAACAATAGTTGTCATAGTCATTAAGGGTGAGCTTCAATATTTGAAGGAATTAAGAGTGTTTTTCTCATACATCGCAATACTAAATTAACATTTACTGTAATAAAATTCTACATACGTTTTGAATCTACCAAATTACTGGTAAGTGAGCTTCCTCTTTTTGTTATTATTGAATTGCTTTACAGACCCGTGGAATCTGTTTCCCTCTATGGCTGTTTTGATGACTTCTTGTCTGCATGGAAGAGAATATGCGCCTCTTAATAGATTTTTGTTCTCTAGCAGAAATCCACTTGGATTCTTAGGTCATCCAAGTTGTTTGGTCGGAAATAGGGGGAGTTGATTGAGCTGGGTTCCTTTCTATTGCAGTGTAGTCCTATTGACCCTTTGAAGAAGAAACTGACCATTAGTGATTCATATGATGCAAATATTAAGGGGTCCTTCGGCAACAAGTGACTTTTCTAGCTCTCTGAATCCATTTGTTGTGTTGGTTTAATTGTTATGGTAGCATAAGGTGGTTCCTTGTGTATTTATTTTCAATAACTTTCCCTTAAATGAACATTCTTTCGTCCATTTTTTTCATTGCTATACATATCTTCGGTATTTTGATACCAACCAATTGAAAACTATTATTTGAACTCAAGCCACTTTGTTGATTGTTTATGAATAGTCTGAGAATGAGTGTTTTGTGTGCTAATCATATTTGAATATGAATGTGTATGATAGCTGAGTTACTGAATTCTATAGCTGTCGCTCCTATGCTTAAAGGGGTCAGTGAGTTTTTGAATATCCAATTCAGTCTCGCCTATCCTCTAAGATAAGAGGAGCTTTGTTGGCAACAGAAAGGGGACCGTAATCCATCTATGAGTCTAAATTTCCACTTGTATTTGTAAGTAACAAATTCGATCAAATATGGGTTTAACCATAGATAGAATTTAATTTTAGGCCCTGACTGCAATGTGAGGATAATTCAGAAGATATTTTGCTGGAAGGAAGGGCCTAAGCCGAGATAGGGAGAGATGTATTTTCAAGCTTCTCAGTGGAAAATCAGTGTTATGTCTAAAGCACTTTTGCAGGGATAAGGAATTTATATTCAGAGGCTTAAACATAATGAGTCAATTACCTTGATTGCAATGTGGGATGCAGTTTTCATCATTGCCACATAGGAGTAAAAGAATATGGTCAGGTAATTCTCTGCAAAAATCCTTTGGGTTGACGATTACCGGTGAGTGAGCTTCCTCTTTTTGTTATTATTGAATTGCTTTGTAGACCCGTGGAATCTGTTTCCCTCTATGGCTGTTTTGATGACTTCTTGTCTGCATGGAAGAGGATATGCGCCTCTGAATAGATTTATGTTCTCTAGCAAAAATCCACTTGGATTCTCAGGTCATCCAAGTTGTTTAGGTCGGCAACAGGGGGAGTTGATTCAGGTGGGTTCCTTTCTATTGCAGTGTAGTCCTATTCACCCTTTGAAGAAGAAACTGACCATCAACGATTCAGATGATGCAAATATTAAGGGGTCCTGCACTAAACAGGCTGCTGTGGATAATTCTTATGGAACTTCTATTTCTAAAGAACCGACCTAGGGGTTAGGAAATAAAAAGCATGAGAAAATGAGAAAATAACAAAATTTCATTGAATATTGTGCCACATGGACTCGAATTATCAGCTCCAAGTTTGCAGCCTGATTTATTTTTAAGTACAAGAAATTTTGTATTTTCCCTTCTTATTGTAAGTGAAACTCAAAATTACATTCTAATCAACTATGATAGAGCGTTGTACTCTATTGAAGTCTCTTTATGTTTTCATGTTCATTTTTCAGTTAGAATGAATAACACAAGAGTTGTGGAAATTATCACACTTACATAAAGAGTAGCTAAGTTGGCAAACATCATTTCCATGTTAACTGAAAAACTTAACGTCATCTTAGTTAGAATCTATTTTCTTAATTTTCTAAATGTAAAATCTTGATCTATTATGGAATTTGCAATGTAGATGTACTTGACAGCTAGATTCTTGATATAGGTACATGGTTTGAATATATTCAAATTCCCGAATAAGGAAAGGATTCAATTTATAGGTAAAAAATAATGGTCCTTGTTGAGTCGTTAGTTGTAAAGCAAATCAAAAATCAAAAACCCATCAATACTTGGCTAGGATTGTACAAAACCCTCACTTTGATATTCTACCCATCAAATTACAAGTCATATATGAATGTTAAATGGATATGGCTACACAGAGGATTCAACATGATTGCTTAGGAATGCATTCATTAGTTGCTCTTCTTTTCTTCATTAATACCTCTTCCTTTAGGCCATTTGTAGGGGTCATTTCAACATCCATTCATAGCCTCAAATACCAATTTTCCATTAAAAATTAAGAATTAAGAATACACTATCATCTCGAGTTAAGATAGACCTCTGTTAATATAGACCTGTATTTTAATATACGTTACTTCAATCTTTCTTATATTTTTAGTCTGTAGGATGCGATTTCGTCCACATGAATACTATACATTAAATCGTGTGGGCAGACGGCTTAGGAAGGTTAAATATTTTTATGAGAAGTGTGCATCTAAGAGTTAAGGTTGACGAGAAGTTGATTTAGCAATTAGAAATATTTGTTTGAAACGTGTGCATTTAACAGTTAACAGTTGACGAGCAGTTGATTTAGCAATTAGAAATATTTGTTTGAAAGGTGTGCATCTAACCGCTAAATGTTGACTAGCAGTGTATTGAGCAATCTCTTATAATTTTTTTGAGATATGTGCATCCAAGAGTTAAAGGTTAAGTAATATTTGATTGAGCAATCTTTTCAAAAGGAATATTTTTTTAGAGGTGTGAATCAAAGAATTATTATTATCACTGCAATCAAATAATTAGAATTATTATTATCATTGCAATGCATGTTGTATTCGGTTTTTGTCACTTTTTATTTTTAACTAAAAAATACAATACAATATTCTATATAATTGAAGATGTCATTGATCAATATGTCTTAAGCATTTAAGATCTTCATCTCGAGACCGTCATCCCGCTTAGTAAATGATGTATTGTTGTAGTATTGTTTCTGTTTGGTATAATTTGAGCTACATTGAATAAGACGATTTTGACTTTTTTTGACTAGTTTTGGACATGTTCTTCAATCGAGAGTTGAATGGAACACACATTGATATTTTTGTGTCATCATTCACCATTGTTGGTCACAACGTTTTACCACCAATGACAACTTTTTACCACCAATGACCGTGGGAAAGTTTTGATGTTTGAAAACAATGTTTCTCTCTCTTTTGATTCAGATTTCATTCACCATAGTTGATCACAACTTTTTACCACCAATGACCGTGGGAAAGTTTTGATGTTTGAAAACAATGTTTCTCTCTCTTTTGATTCGGACTTTTTTATTGTTTAGGTGGGATTTAACTAATACTTGAAGGCTACATCCATGCTTCTTTGACCAATATAATTGGAGTACTTTAACCATTGACTTAATGCTCTTCCTTTTTTCATTAATACCTCTTCTTTTGCTTTAGGCCATTTGTAGGGTCATTTCAACATCCATTCATAGCCTCAAATGCCAATTTTCTATTAAGAATTAAGAATAGACTATCATCTCCAGTTAAGATAGACCTCTATTAATATAGAGTTGTATTTTAATATACATAAATAATAATCAGATTAAATACCTAATTTATTGGACTCTGCATCTAGTAACATGGTTTCCCTTTTCTATTTAATGTGTTGGTTTCATTTTCTTCATGGACATGGTAACCCGAGTTTACAGAGTACATAGGCTAGAAGGGCTCGCCACCCTTAATTTTCGATCTCTGTTTACTAAAACAAAAAACTTTATTTAAGGAGATAAATCTATATGAACTATCTGAAATGGCTAATATAAATACCTTTGAGAAATATTTGGCTGGGTAGCAAATGCATTTGATTATAATACTGAGAGCGTATTCAAATTTCCCAGATGTTTCCCTCCTCAATGCTTGCAAATTAAGTAATTTAAAGGATTTTTTCGAAACTACTGATATGACACTTTTTATTTGTCAATGATTTTTTACTTACCTTCAGAATATCGTGACCGTAAAATTGTTTGTAGTATCCGAATGCCACTCGTAGATGGTTTAGATTTCTCTCACTGAGTAATTTAACAATTGCTCCTTCATCTATTCCAATTCTTCCTTCCCTAGCCCCATAAAGTCTTTTTGCATCACATTTGGCCTGACAAATATTCATATCTCTCGATGGACATCGTTGTGCTTTTGCCAATGCAAAAAGAAGCTGCTTAGATCACCAAATTCAACCGTAGTTAT
>APFE030207524.1:0-19076 GCA_000404065.3 Pinus taeda
TTTCCTCCTTTTCCTCCTTTAATATAACTCCAAATGACTTTTGGGTGATCCAAGTGACTTTTGGGTGATCTCTAAATCCAATGGCTGAAATAGATTTAGATCAATGGCTGAGATTAAATGCACATTTAAATCTCACTTTCTATTTTTTAATTCACCCACTTTAATAAAGACCCACTTAGTCATTTATTTCCAAAGTCACTTTTCCTTTCTAATTTTTCATTGACTTTATAAAAGTCACTTTAAAATTAGACTTAGTAACTTTATCACTTAAAGTCACTTTTAAATTAGATTTTAACTTTATAAAAATTATAAAGTCACTTTAGGAGAAAAATTAAAATCTTTTGGACACTTTTCCCTAGGCCAAAGATCAAAGCCTAAGGGAACCACCTGTCCTCCGGTACCAAATTTCAACAGTTTCTGTATTACAATGTGATATCTGCAGCAATATTTATTTTAATGTTTATTGAAGTAATTTCATGAATAACTTATGATGAAATGAGTACGAAAAGTAAGTCAGTTGCTTCAGTGATAGAATTTTCACACCTTTCATCATTTTTAATCAATTTCTACATACTACCACCAGTCTTCCTTATCTTTCCATATATGTAGCATCTCTACCCTTTGTGCAAAGCTCATCATCCTCAATGAAATCACTTCATGCATAAAAACCATTAACTAGAATAGGTTCCTCCATCACTTTCTTTGTGTAGAAAATTTCTAGGTCCATGTAGCCCCTCTGGTTTGAGTTTCTTTTACATATCATTGTGTAATGTTGACACCTAATCTTTGGAATTAGGAAATTCATGTAAATATTGTAAATAGTAAAATAAGGAAGGTGAAGAAACACTGAAATTTGAATTCCAAAAGTCTTCGTCACAATGTATATATCAATAATCTCTTGTTGCAAATCTCATCAATTCATTCGGAGTTACAAACCTAGCCTGCCATGGTATCCAAGAGACAAGTCCCAATTTAGCCTTCTGCTATGTAACTCCTACTATTTTCCCTACCATTATCCTTTGTCCCTCTACAAAATTTGGAGTTTGAGTTATGTGCGTTGGAAGGCAGCATTGAATGTTGCATGCCTGTGATACATCTCTGCGCTGAGCCTGCAAGGTCGTGACAGTATAGTCATGAAAGCCGTGGAGGAATGTTGAATGCATTGAAGCATGAACTTATTTGGCTTTGAACTCAAGCAGTGGAAACACCGTTCGTATTCTACATTGAAGAATGAAATTGGGAGATAGTGTGTTGAAGACCGTGTGGTATAACCAATTGTGCATTCATTTAAATCTGGCATGTGTGTTGTTTCTCTCATATGAAAACGACGTTGAAGGGGCTATTATTGAAAAATTAGTGGACTATATGTGAAGGGCATATATTTGGTCGAAAATGTCGTATGGATGTTTTTTTATGGTGCATCTGAGCAGTAGTATCTCTGTGTTAAAAAATGAAATCCTGCTAGTCACTGTCAATGTTGCATTGACTGTGTTATGCGTTGGTCTCTATGGTGAGTTCCATGTGTTGGTTTCTTTTGTTGAATAATTTTGGAAGATCGTGCTAGTGTTTTGCAATTCGTTGAAGTTTATTGTGTTGAAGCTATTATATGCGTTGATAAAATGTTAAATTATTTGCCATGTTATATTGACTACTGCATAAGTGTATGTGATGGCATATAATGAATTTTGAAAGGTCGTGGTATATGTGTGTGTGTGTGTGTGATGGTTCATGAAGTTTATGAAAGCATTGTTTTTAAATGAATATATGTTGTTTTTGAAAGGCTATGGTACATATGTAATATGGTATGTGGCGTATAAAAATCATTGGCTAAGCTCCTTTTTGATGGCCATATGTTATGTGGTAAGAAATTGCATGGTATATGGATGGTATATGTTGGAAGGTATATTGTATGAATATTGAGACCCTGCATCCTTAGTCGATGACATTTTTGAAGACATAGCCAATCAGTTTTATTGCAAACACTATTAGTTTTTTGTTGCAAGTATTGTAATTATTTTGAGCCCAGAGTAGATTTTCTGGTGCATTCACTCATCCCCATAGTTGGAGTAATGCTCTTTGGCAAAGAGAATTACCATGAATTATCCAGGAAGATAAAACATACCTTAATTTTTAATGAGTTATGGAAAGGAGTCTGTGAACGACAAGGAAATCCTCTTGAGAAACCCACTTCTAACAAAGGGCTTTCCATATGGAAGAACAAGAACAACAAGGTCTATGCCTTGATTGCAACATCAGCTGATGAAGAGGTAAGTCATTATATTATGCCATTTATAAATGATTTTGAAGCCTTAAAGAAGCTAAAGGATTTATATTACTCACACTCTGAGCTTGAAGTTGTCCAATTAATGATCAAGTTGTTTAATTTAGAAATGAAGGATGATGATCCCCTTGGCTTAGCCTCTGAAATAAGCGCCAGTATGCATGATATAGAAACCACCAGTGTTAAAATGGATTTTCCTCTTACTGCTTTTGTCAATGCACCATATCCCACTTATTCTCATTATTTTGATTCATTACAATCTGGTGGAAAACTTAAGGACATTTCCTTTAACTCTCTCGTGTCGAAGTTTACTGAAAGAGAGAAAGCTTTTGGGAAGAAAAAGATAGTTGCTCAGTCTCGTAAAGAAGTTTTGTGCTTTGCACAAAAAGAGAAGAATCAATCATAGGATTCCTCTAGAGGAAGAGGTGGCCAAAGAGGAGAAGGAATGAATAATAATAGAGGAAGAGGGGGCAAACATTTCCAAGGAGAAGGACCTGATCTTCATTGCATGTGATGTAACAGAAATGGACATGATGCTTCCACATGTAAGCTCTCATGAGAGAGGATTACACAGGGAAGGGATGAAGAGAAAGAAAAATCATGAGATAAAGGGAAAGGTAAAGCACCCGAATCCACTCATTATGTTGTCACACATTACAATATTGGAGTAACTAAAGACTTATTTAATGCTTCATTTGCTTCATGGAAAGATGCATGGTTGCTTGATTCAGAAGCAACTTGACACATGATTTTTGGAAGAGATTTCTTTGAAGAATTCACTGAAAATATTGGAGTACTCAACTCAAACCATCAGGGCTTGGCACCATCAATCTCAAACTACCTAGTCTCCTATTGTTCCTTAAGAAACCAATTTCCTGGTTGTAGGGAAATTGTGCTTAAGACATTAATAAATATTATTCACTGTCACTTATATGTCACTTAGATATATGTTGTGTCTTTAAATGGACTTAGAAACTTGGTCTTTAACCCTTAGTACATGTATGACCAGAACATCTCAGAATGCCATTTGTTGCTAGATAAGAATGATTAATGAAGAAAGCTTGAAGGAGAAGTTAAAAATAGTATGCTGATCTTTCATGGAAACTACTATCCATCACTTAGAAGAATTATGGAAATGAGAACTGAATCATAGACAATATGTTGCTTAACATAGAAACTATTATCTGTGACTCTGGGAGAAGTTAATGATAATATGTTGGTCTTTCACAGAAACTATTATCTATAGCTTAGAAACAAAGGCGGGAACTTCAAGTATAGGAGTGCTCTTCTAAGGAATTTTAACTTTATCTACATAAGCAAATAAGTACCTGCAGCTTCATTACTATACTTGAAAGAAGAAAACATAACATGACACATAACAGAGAAGGTTACAAAATTATACCCAACAATTCATGGAAACTTTTGATTCTTTCATTAATCAATGATGATATCAGGAATACAATGGCCTAGTCTCCGAGTTCTCCAAAATTCAAACCATCAACCTTTTCTCTATAAAGTTTCCTCTTCTTATACATTATGAAACAATTGTTGATCTCTGAAACTGTCAGACTACTAAAATTGTTTCTCTAACTATCTTAATTAAAAACTATTACAGGATTTTACAGAGGGTAAAAGACACCTCAAAGAACATGAAATAACAAGAAAATAACTGAACTTTGAAGATGACATTAACTGCTGGCTTGCTCTGTTAATCGGCCGCTGGGTTCTTCTGCATATGCTTAAATAAAGATTAATTCATTTTAGTCATGATAAACTGTGTTAGCCGTGCTTAAATTTGGACTTATGTATGTATTAGGCGTTTTGATTAGCCAAAACACCAAGAAATTCGACCAACTGCCTTTTTCTTCAAATTTGGCTTTAACAATGATTTTTACATTTACACAGCAAAATCGACGCAAAACACGCAAAAGCGGAACTAAAAGGAATTAACCCAACTTAATAAATCTATCGGATCTGCCTGTTCACTACTCCGTTAACTTCCCATCGCAAATCACAACCATCGCAAGTCACAATCGGCCCTTTCCAATGGTGCATTAACGTAATGTTGGACTTATGCATAATTCCTTCATATCTGCGCTTTTTCTATTATATCTCTTTTATAATAGAAATACACCATAAACATACCTTTTCTGCTTTTAACACAGGCTTTGCACAGCTATCGAGGCATACCTTTATTGCAACCGCTATCAGCGCTTTCCATTGTTATATCAACCGAACCCTTAACATATTGTGATATGACAAACGCGTCGAAGTTATAGAACATAATATAAACACTATCGAGTTCGGCATCCTTATCGCAGATCGCAATCGACATAAGTCATAACCGCTATGCGATGATCACGGACTTGAGGGCTTATAAAATGCAACATATAATATTTCAGATCCCGTCTGCTATCGCTCATCACAATCGGCAGAACCAATGTACATAAACTTTACGATAAGCAGACCTGTCGGAGCTTTTAAATAGAATATATATATTTCAAGTCCAGTTTATAACTTATTACGCGTTTATTTCTGTTATAATCCTTTATAATGGAAATACATATAAAATGTGTAACCATACCTTTTTCTACCTTTTTAAAGCCTTTCCACAGTTTTCAAGATACGCCTTTATCGCAATCGGCGATCAGTGATTCCCGTGGTAACTTTATACAAATGCCCGCTACGTTTTGCGATTGCGATTTAATCGCATCGCTAACACCTATATATATATATATATATATAATATATATATATATATATATATAAATATATATATATATATTATGGCTTCATATAATTATTTATATTGTGATTTAACTTTATCGCATGGGCCAATTCTTTTTGTTTTTTGATTCCAATATCTCATTTATTACATTTCCCTCTTGCCTTATCCTTTTTTAAGATATTTTCAAGTGATCCTTGAATGAAAAATGAATATTGTAAACAATAAAAATGCATATTACAACATCTCCCATGCTTCTTCTACATGATGTTATATACCTCCCCGAGTTACAGAGAAACTTATTGTCTTTGGTCCACATCCCGCCAGCAAGGACACTCCATTCACATATTTGATGGCAAAGTTGAGGTCAAAAAGGCATCAGACAACTCGCTTGTCATGACTAGGATAAAAGAAGAAAGACTTTTGAAGCTACAAGAAACCTCTGCTCGTGCACAAAACTTTTCATACATTTCTCACTATAATGAAGGTACACTTCCATCCCGTCTTTTATGGCATGCTAGACTTGGACATTTAAACTATCAATACCTTCGTTTGTTGAAGAAAAGCGGTATCACTGTTTTGCCAACCATTCCTAGGAAACTTAGGCAATGTGATGCTTGTATCTTAGGAAAGCACATCAAACAGTCTTTTCATGATTCACATTCCAAAGCACATAGAAAGCTTGAATTCATTCATTCTAACTTATGGGGCCCTATGACTGTTCCTTTTGCATATGGGAATAAATACATGATGACATTTATTGATGACTACACCAGAATGTGTTGGGTATATCTATTGAAGAGCAAATATGAAGCTTTTGAAACTTTCAAGGACTTTCATGCATGGATTGAAAATGATACACAATCTCATATTGGCTCTATTCATATTGATAATGGAAAAGAATATACTTCAAATGAATTTGAAAACTAGCTTGGTCGGCAAGGGATCAGACATCAAACAACTGTGCCTCATAATCCCCAACAGAACGGTGTAGTTGAAAGAATGAATAGGACAATCTTAACTAATGTACATTGAATGGTGTTTTTCAAAAAAGTAAAGTTGATGTTTTGGGCTGATGCAGTTCTATGTGTTGTGTATATTCAGAATAGGTGTCAATCTCATGGTCTCAAAAACAAGACTCCCTATGAAATGCGGTACGTGTTACCTACCACCTATGGGTGATATCCATAGGAGAAAATTTTCTTGTATATGGTCCTCAGCCAGCAGCCCCTTGTAGCCACGAGATAGCTAGATGTGCCATCATCTCCGACACCTAAGCCAACGATTGTGCGCCCTCACCCATCTGTCATGTTCATATGTTTGATGTTGGACCTTCCAAGCCTAAAGGTATGGCTTTCATTATGTAGTTGGGTATTTTTGCTTACTTATTATGGACACATTTGGACATCGATTAGTGGGAGCATTCAGCGAAAAGAATTGGCTTCGTCTGTACTCTTGTCCCCACGTCCAATTTAGTGGTTAGTCTTGTATCCTAGTCCTGTGGGATCCCCTCTATTGGCTACAAGCTTTAAGAGTGGCGCTACATGGGAAACCTCGATTTTGGCTACATGGTCCCACTTCCTGACATGACATACATCACTCCCCTCCGCTCATTGTAGCCCCTTTCCACATATTTCCCATCTGAGTCCACATTTGTCCATTGGGTCCACAAGGAGTTAGCCTCCCCCTCACCTTGTCGACACTTTGGGTTGGGCCTAGAACGATGTCTGGAGGTTGATGCAGCTAAAAAAGAAAGTAAAAAGCAAAATTTGGCCACTCTCAACGGGAAATGTACCATAAAATGCAAAAGATAGCTAGGACATACAATTTTAACACGTGGGAAAAAGTCAACATGAGCTCTACCCCCTATCATTATGACCATCACCCTAGTTCCTTTAGCCCATTATATGAGCCCCCTGCATCATTAAGGAACCCATGATTGTCCCAACCCTTGGTGGGCAATGAACTACCCAACCTTAAGGGGGTAATCATTGTTATATCTTACACATCATATTCTCATCCCCTGGAGCCTTTAGCAGTTATAAAAAGAAGAAAATCAATAAAAGGATAAAGGCATATGAAGAAGGGTGGAAAAACAAAGGTCGAGGTAACTCATGTACCATGATTGCTCCCTCCCTCGTCTATACACCCATGTGTGGGATTCCGTTGTTATTGCTACCCTTGTACCATGGCATGTGGCTTGGAGCCTCCTTTGATACCCCCAATCCATTCCATCATTATGTCACATGACACCTGCCAATTGAGGGATGTACCATGGACCTACCATTCCCTTGGAGGATGAAACCACTTAATAGGGTCCTTGATTAACCTTTTTCTTGTACCTAGGAACACCTGTACATTCTAAAGCCCATTACTCAATTGCACAAATGAACTGTAGTGATGGAGGACTTGCATCATTGTCCTAGCCCTTACAGATGGACCACATGCTTGTCCATTCATTTGGATACCCATGAGGATGTTCTTTGTGCCCCCACAACCACTTGGGAGCACCATATATCATTTGCTTGGAGATCAAGTGGTCATGCCCTTCATCACTGTTATTGGAGCCCTCCTATTCACTATGGCACATGAGGGACTTCATTGGACCTTCCAACGGCCCTTCTAGCTATTTTTCTATTATTCTGGCCCTCTTGAGAGGCTAATTATTCTTAACGTGGAGCTATTTGGTGAGCCTGTCACCAAGGTATTGTCATTTTGCACATTATTTTATTTTAGGGGCATCATTAGGAAAAATTAGGCCATTTGAATCCCTTATAGGATTGTATAAATATAAGAGAGGCATTCTCTCTCATTCAGAATCACTTGGATTTGGGATATCTCTCTCTAAAGAATTCAAGCCTGCAATTGTGGAATGATTTTGGATGATTAAATGCATTTTGATGCGTTGAAAGTTTTCGTTATATTTCTCGGTGATTCCTTTTAGCAAGATTGTGGATGTATATATTCTTCTTTTTCTTGTACGTACAATATAATGTTATATTTCTATTTTAATGGATGTCTAATGCATGGAATTAATTTCTTATGGTGAAATAATGTGCACTAATTAATGCAAATTAGTGGAATCATTAAAACTATTGGAGATTTTTGCATGTGTTATTAATTGGACAAAGAATGAATGAATGTTCCCAGGGGATAATTTGCATTTGCATCCTTGAAACCCCATAATAATTGTTATAAATAAAATATACATAAAATAATACAAATAATGTAAACGACAATAATAATGATTAATGATTAAATAACTAGCAATTAGTTAATGAAGAGGTATGTCCCTAAGGACATGACCATTTGTGAAAAGGTACCTGCCAAGGCATATAAGCAGGCCCTCATCCTCATTGTAATCATCTCATATCTTCAATGTATTTTTAATATAATATATTTATCCTATAATGGATATTTACATATACCAGATCGTTAGATTATTTTCTTGAGTATACGAACCTTGTTCATTACATTCGTATCAGAGCATTCCTCTCAATAAATGAACTTTGTTCGTTACAATGGTATCAAAGCATTCCTATGAGTATATGAACTTTGTTCTTTACAATGGTATCAAAGCCGTTCAATCCTCTGGCTACTCAACCACTGCAGAAAGCCAGTTTGATCTGGCCTTTGGCCATCAATCTTAATGAACGTTGTTGTCGTCGCAAATGAAGCATTTCGCTGTACAAGTGTTTGGAGATTCTCCATCTTTTCGTCAAGCCTTTGGCCATTTAATATATAATATATATATAATATATATATATATAATAATAACCAAAATCATATTAAAATATATTAATTAAAGTTAAAAAAAAGGAAGTATATTAAAAAGGAAGCGAAAAAAAAGAATATATAAAAAAACAAAAAAACCAATTAAAAAAGGAGGAAAAGAAAAATTTATATAATTTAAAAAAAGGAAAGAAAATATAAAAAAAAATTAAAAAGCAACAGGAAAAAAAGGTTAAAAAAAGTAATTAAAAAATAAAAAAACAATATAATA
This sequence comes from Pinus taeda, assembly GCA_000404065.3. Classification (NCBI taxonomy): domain Eukaryota; kingdom Viridiplantae; phylum Streptophyta; class Pinopsida; order Pinales; family Pinaceae; genus Pinus; species Pinus taeda. The sequence goes on from APFE030207524.1 coordinate 9,010, forward strand.
ATAATATTTAAAAAAAAATAAAAAATAAAACCCAACTTACGTTTGGTCGTGGCATTCCCGACTTAACAGCCACGTCACCTTCGTTCTTGTTGTTTGAAGATGATTGTCGGTCATTTGCAAGCCACATCCTGCCAATTCACTCGAACTGAAACAATTCACCTAGCCGCTATTAACCGCTCTCGAAACCACAACACGCAAAAATAACACAGCCTTCACCCCAATTGCTCTGCCCCCAACCGGTTTGTTGCACAAATCCACACCACCGTTGGTGTCACCTGAGACAGTTTATGCCGATAAAATGTCGTCGCCGCACAACCCCGACCGTCACCTCGCTCGCGACACGCAGTCCTTCAACCAGCACCCTTCTCTGTCGCACCTTTGTACCAGCTTACCGCCAAACCGCAACCGCCATTGGCATGACCTGTCTATATGGTTGTGTGTACCGCTGTCGCTACCACTATTAGCGTTGGCAATCGAATCAACTTCGCTCAGTTCGTTGACCACTATAGCTACCATCAATCACTCTGCTACTTGTCCATCTGTCCACCACCCCGATTCAGAAGTCGTGACCCTTGGAAAGAATTGCGATAGTTAGTAATTATAAACAATTTTGTTATTTTTTTCATTAACGGGTCAGTAATAAAGTAACGTATAAAATCATACAACCAAGCTATTTCGAAAGTGGTACCTAAAGTTTAAGTAAGCAAATATTCGTTACATATCCAAGGGTTGAATTATTCAACAAGTACACTATTTAATCTAGAATTTAAAATTGGGAATTTAAAATACAAGTAAAATAATAAAGTGGTTATTATATTTTGAAGTGGAAAGAAGGTTTTAAATATATAGAGATACATCATAAATCCAAGGTGAAAGTGATTATTAAAAAAAAAATTATTATTATTATTAAGACAATAAAAAGGTGAATTCAAGAAAAAGTAATCCAAAACATATACGCATATTTTTTGAACTAAGGCATTTAAAGGTTACTTTTAAAAGATAATTATAATATTAAAAGGATTACTTTTAAACCCTAAAACTCATCTCGAAAAAAAAAATGGAGACCAGTAATGAGAGATTTCCAAAAACCTTTAGTAAATGTGTTAGTACACTATTTAAAATCAAAGGATCACTTGCAGGAAGAGATATTATAATCTCTATCAGTCCTATTGAAGATAGTAATTATGCTAGTACTAAATGTGCTAAAGGCATTTAAAGGTTACTTTTAAAAGATAATTATAATATTAAAAGGATTACTTTTAAACCCTAAACTCATCTCAAAAAAAAAAAAATGGAGACCAGTAATGAGAGATTTCCAAAAACCTTTAGTGAATGTGTTAGTACACTATTTAAAATCAAAGGATCACTTGCAGGAAGAGATATTATAATCTCTATCAGTCCTATTGAAGATAGTAATTATGTTAGTACTAAATGTGCTAACCAATTAGTGATTCCTGAATCAAACAATACAACATAAGCAATCTACAACTGAGTATTGGGGATTATAGTTTTATCTCACAATTCACCGTTATAACCTTATTTTTTGACAATAGTGACATTATTTTGGGTTCACCCTGGATGGAAACTCTAGGGTCCTTCATCCTAAATACAAAAAAGAAGTTTTGTCATTTTCATACAAAAACAAAAAAATAACACTACAGGATGTTATATTGAAGCCAAATTCAGTGACCCCAGAAGATATACAAGATATTTCAAAAGTAAATTTTCAAGAAGGTACAATAGTATTATAAAATATGCAAAAAGAAATTGACAAAATCAAAACTGAACAAAATGAATAAGTTTCTTAGCTAAAGGACCTTTGTGAAAAATTACTAACACAAATTAAGAAGCTTAAGAAGGACAAAAGGTCATTGGAAAATAAGGTACAACAACTTATTGAGAAGGAAGCATCGAAATCTTTAAACGAAAAAATTCAAGTTGAAGAAAATGGAATGAATACTGATGTGAAGAGGTGAACCTTACACTGAAGATTCCATCAGAGAATTTGGAGGATCTTGCATATCCCATTCTGCAGATGTTATCTTATTGACCAATGTATGATGAGCCTTGTACTAGATGACTTCTTCCTTTTTGTTGAGAAATCTAGGACATGAATAGTTAAAAGACTTCTCTGCTTGATAATTGCTTGTGATATACTTTTACTTCTTAGCTTATAGTATTTTCTTTTCTTTTCATCAAGACAATTACCAATATTCATGATAAAAGACAAGTGACACACTATGTAGGCTTGTCAGCCAAGGCCAAAACCTCTCACCTCTTGAAAGGAAAACCCGATCAAAATTCTTCTTCTAGATCTTCAATAAATGAGTACCTAGACCATGACACAAACCCTTGACTCTAGTATCCTCCCAAGAACCTTGTCACTAATCTTGCTGCTCTATCTCTTCCATTTCTCAACTTTCTTCTTGATCTCGAACTTCTCTCCACGGCTCCTTCTAGACAAACTCGGTCTCTATATTTCACACTACTTCTCTTCAACTTCTCCTAAAGAAACTCAGTCTCTATGATCTCACTGACTTCCTCAAGAGAATCTCGGTCTCTAGATCTCTATCTCGGTTACCCAGAAGAATCCTTCCTTTGTTGCCCTAGAAGAAACCTCTCCTTCGCTTGCCCAGAAGAAACCTCCTTTGTTGTCCCAGAAGAATCCTTCTTCGCTATGCCCAAAAGAATCCTTCTTCTCTGCCCCAAAAGAATACCTTCTTTGTTGATCCAGAAGAACCATCCTTGTCCTATCTTCACACTTCTGCTTGACCGAAAGCTTGTCGAGTTGCTTTCCTCTAAGTGAGGCCGTGTGGCTATATATACACCTCTCCTCATGTCCTTTAGGTCGACATGATCACTAGAGGTTAGGTCGACTTCTTCTAGCATGTTCTTCCATTGTTGTAGGCCGACTTGAAGAGGATAAGTGACAAGGTCTTGAATGATACTTTACATAGAAAAGTTTGACCTATTACAATGTGTAACAAGACTTCATTACATGACAATGACTCTAACATTTTATGACTAAATGACAAATAATTCCTAAAGACTCTCAATGGGAGTCTTGACTCAACAATAAAATCTCTTGCTCATGAAACCCATGATGCAAGCATTACAATATTTTATTTTTCTTCTTTACATCTCATTACATAAAATCATAATTAAATGTCATTATGAAGACTGAACCTAGTTACACTTTTCAACACTCCCTCTTAACTAGGGAGGTATTCATAATGGTACTTAAGTCTTTTTCAATCTGAAGAATTTCTCATAAGAAGAATTTGGATTGGTAACTCATTTGTATAACATCATATCAACCAACATTGTTACATAGCAAGGCCTTGACTAACAACTCCATCTCTCCAGAAGATCTGAGCTCAATGCTAGCAAGACAAATGATTTATAGACATACTCATCATTGTCTCTCTCGGAACATAGCCTACCTAGATACTTAGGATATGTCCCATGAGGACTATTTTTATCTTGGACTCCCCACCCTCAAAGAATATCGGTCCTCCACAATTACTGTTTTGTTGGATGCTCTATCTCATCCTCAAAGAGTATCGGATGCCAAATGATTACCCAATCCTCCATTCTATCTTCCCAGGTGAAGACCATAATGATATGTCTATCTCTCCCTCCCAAATAGGGAGGACATATTCCAATAAAGGAATGTACTCATTCCTACAACAGGAATGTATCTAAGCTCCCTCTTGGCTTTGGAATTTCTTAGTTTCTTCCAAGTAAGAAACTTCTTTTTAAGCTCCCTCTTAACTAGGGACCTACAACAGCTCATCATGTGGAGATCATGGAACAACCAGCTGCTTGAAGAGCCCCTTCCTTCGATGTCATGAATTTTTTTGTCATGTAGTCTTCATCTTTTGGGTCTTCTTCTTAGGGCACAAACCATCCATCACTTTCATCCATGACTCAATCATGTCCTCATTTCATCAAAAAGTGATCCATCAGTTTTTCATCTGGCTTTGATTCATGTCATGTTGCTCTCTTTTATGCCATATTTTTCAGAAGGATCTTACATCCTTCTATATGGTCCCCTTGGAAGTCATCCATAGATTTCCCTTTGGTAGTCCTACATAAGCCCATCCACATATTAGTTCAAAAATAGAAATGAACTCTTAAATCAAAAATTACCTTTGTGATGGTCTTTCATCATGACATCTTCCTATAGGTATCAGCTTAAAGATATTCATTATAGGTATCAGCTTAAAGATATTCATTGTGAAGGGTCTTCATCTTTTTCCGACTCTTATCAAAGTCTTCATATCTTTCTGGGAGATATTCTAGTCAACTCTTCTTGGTCTCAGATGTTGAATGCCTTCTACCTTTGTTGCATATTTTCACGATCTCTTCCTTTCTTCTTACACACTTCATTCTCAGGAGCTTCCAATTAGAGTTTGTAGTCAGCTTCCTTCTAGATTCATATGAGAACATGCTATTTTGATTTCATCTAGTGTGACTCTATGCTTTGCTGCAATCTTTCAAAGGAGGAGATGCCTTCTTCTTTTGATCATGTTTCCCAAGATGGAAATAGAGAACCATATTATCTGCAACCATATGACATGACTTTCATAATAACCTATGTAAGCATACATACCTCATCTTTCCTTTCGATCATCCAGACTTTCTGTAGCAGCTTCATTTGAACGAAAGAACTTTATCCTTTAGACCTGCTTTCATGTTATGTCATCATACCTCATCCCTTGAATCCCACGAGTTGGAATTCCTGATGAAATATTTACTTCCTTTCTAGATCGGTGAATCCTTTAATGAGAATTTCATCTGAGAAATTTTGAGGATCTTTCATATCCTCCCCCCACAGATGTTTTCCTTATTGAATATTATATGATGATCCTAGTCCATGATGACCTCTGCTTCCTTACTGACCAATGTATGATGAGCCTTGTCCTAGATGACTTCTTCCTTTTTGTTGAGAAATCTAGGACATCAATAGTTAAAAGACTTCTCTGCGTGATAATTGCTTGTAATATACTTTTACTTCTTAGCTTATAGTCTTTTCTTAATTATGTTATTATTGCGTTCTTTTCATCAAGACAATTACCAATATTCATGATAAAAGACAAGTGACACACTATGTAGGCTTGTCAACCACGGCCAAAACCTCTCACCTTTTAAGAGGAAAACCGATCAAAATTCTTCTTCTAGATTTTCAATTGATGAGTAACAAGACAATGACATAGACCCTTGACTCTAGTATCCTCCCAAGAACTTTGTCACTAATCTTGATGCTCTACCTCTTCCCTTTCTCGACTTTCTTCTTGATCTCGAACTGCTCTCCACGGCTCCTATAGAAACTCGGCCTCTATACTTCACACTACTTCTCTTCGACTTCTAGAGAAACATGGACTCTATGATCTAACTGACTTCCTCTCGAGAATCTCGATCTCTAGATCTCTATCTAGGTTACCCAAAAAAATCATTCCTCTGCTGCCCCAAAAGAAACCTCTCCTTCCCTTGCCCAGCAGAAACCTCTCCTTCGCTTGCCCAGAAGAAACCTCCCTTGTTGCCCCAGAAGAATACTTCTTCGCTATGCCCAAGAGAATCCTTCTTCGTTGCCCCAGAAGAATACCTTCTCCGTTGATCCAGAAGAACCCTCCTTATCCTATCTTCGCACTTCTCTTTGTAGCCCCTTCTTCGCACTATTGCTTGACCAAAAGCTTGTCGAGTTGCTTGCCTCTATGTGAGGTCGAATGTGGCTATATATAAACCTCTCCTCGTGTCCATTAGGCCGACATGATCACTAGAGGTTAGGCCAACTTCTTCTAGCATGTTCTTCCATCGTTGTAGGCCAACTTGAAGAGGATAAGTGACATGGTATCACATTCTGCAATCTGACATGAATCTCCTTGCTCATACCCTTCTAATATTATGATTGTCGGATGTTGTAGTAAGTCTTCTAGAATCCGACATGTTCGGCTGCTGGCGAATTGTGAGACTCTTTTAGTATTTTCACCTTAAATTTGGACGCAGGTGTTAGGTAAATTCTACCTTTGTACCATAAGATGTCATTCTTCCACTCAAAGTTGTTATACTAACTGATATCCTTAATCATGGAGTCACAATCCTCATCCTTGGCATATTCGGCTCGTATTTCGTCCAACCATTCTGGAACAACTATCATGGCGGCACATGTTGTGTGGTCATCATCCTTACGTGAGAGTGCATTACCTACAAAATTCTCCTTCCCTTTTTTGTATAATATTTATAAGTCGAAAGCTGAAACTTTCTCCATCCACTTCTGTTGTTCTATTGATAATGTCTTTTGCTGAAGTAAGAACTGAAGACTGTTGTGGTCGGTTCGTATTGAAAATTTACTTCCAAGCAAATATTGGCGCCATTTTGTCAAAGCGTGTATGATGGCACGCATCTCCTTTTGGTATGTTGATTTTAAGCCTTCTCGTTTATTAAGTTTCCTACTCTCAAATGCTATGGGGTGGTTGTCCTACATTAATACAACTCCAATTCCGAACCCAAAAGTATCACATTCAACTATGAATGATTTTGAGAAGTCATGAGTTGCTAGTACTAGCGTGGTTGACATTACTTCCTTTAATTTTTCAAAACACCTGTTTGCTTGGTCATTCCATTGAAAAACATTCTTCTTTAACAAATTGGTCAGGGGTGCCATCAGATGTGCATAGTTTTTTATAAATCTTCTGTAATACCCTGTTAAACCTAAAAATCCCCTCAGCTTGGATACGTTCTTGGGTTTGGGCCATTTTTTGGTTGCCTTGATTTTGTTGGGATCCACTTGGACTCATTCCTTCGATATAATATGTCCTAGGTATTCAACTTCCTTCTGTCCAAACGTACATTTTGATAGCTTGGCATCAAACTGGTTCTTTTCCAAAACAGACAATACTTCTTCCAGATATTTGAGATGTTCTTTCCACGTCTTACTGTAGACTAGAATATCATCAAAGAAAACTAATACAAACTTCCGTAGATAAGGGTGAAAGAGTTCATTCATGGTTGCTTGGAAGGTGGCTGGCGCATTTGTTAATCCAAATGGCATGACCTTGAACTCGTAATGCCCTTCATGAGTCCTGAATGTTGTGTTTTCGACATCTTCTAACCTTACTCGTATTTGGTAGTAACCTGACCTTAGATCTAACTCGGAAAAATATTTTGCACTGTGTAGTTCATCTAGCATTTCATCAATGAACGGAATCAAAAACTTATGTTTTATAGTGATTTTGTTTAAACCTCTATAATCTATATAATCGGAAGGATTCGTTGTTCTTCCTGACCAATACTACTTGTGCAGCGTATCGAATTCCATTCTTCATAATGAATCCATGCTTCTGCAGGTCTTGTATTAAGCGTTCTATTTGTCTTGTGGTGATGGGGATAACGATATGGCTTAACATTTACCTGTGTTGAGTCTGGATTAACTACAATCATGTGGTCAATTTGCCTCTCCGAGGGTAACTTTATTGGTAGATCTTGGGAAACCTTCTCATATTTCTGAATCAAGGATGAAATCTCTTATGGTTGATGAGTCCCTTTTCTTCCCAACTGCTGACATTGTGCGACAAATGTTGGTGCCCCCTTGCGAATAAGCTTCTTCATCTGTTGAGCAGAGATGACTTGCGTTAGTGGTGCCTGAAACCCAGACAACTTATATTTCCTTCCATCCCATTTGAATTTAATGAATTGTTTTATGTGATTTGCTGAATATGTGGCTAGTGTTCTTAACCATTGTACACCCAAAACAACATCTACTCCTCCTAGGAGAAGCGTATAAAAATTTGACTCCACTACATAATCACTTAATTGCAACTTAACCTTATGGCACGCCTACTCCATCTATATGTTTTCCATCTGCTACCATAACTTTTAAATCTGCTACCGAGTAAGCAAAGATGTTTAGTCTTTTGGCAACATTGACATCTACAAATTTGTGCATACTTCCTGAGTCTACTAGAATGATAACGCTTTGCTTCTTGATGTGACCTTTAAGCTTCAGTGTTTATGGTTGAGTTATCCCTATGATGGCTACTAAAGAAATTCGTGGCATGTCTTCTTCTAATTCTAGACTAGGGTTTGCATTTTCTACATTATCTTCCTCATCAAAGCTGTCTTTTGAAGATTCCTCTTCTTGTTCAGCTTCACAGTTGTACAATTTTTGTGTTGCGCATCTGTGTCCTACTTAATACTTGTCTCCGCACTTCCAACATTTGCCATCCATTTTCCTTTCAACATTAGATTGTTGTTTCCCTTCATTTCACAATGGTGGTGGAACATGCTAGTATTTTCCGACGAGGGTTTGACTGCCTTCCCCTTGGAATAGTTGTTAGTCCTGTCGTCACTGGCATAAGGTGCTTTGTGAAGTTTATATTTCCGCTCGATAATTATGGCTACGTGTCTGGCCTCCTTAATGATTTTGGGTTTGTGCAATTTTAATTCTTCATGAATGTAATCTTTAAGGACACATCGATACATTTTTTGCAGCTCCTCGTCTAAGAACCCTCTCTGCCTTAACTACTAATACTTCCCATTCGTGAGTGTATTCATTCACTGATCCTTTTTGCTTCAGGTGAACGAATCTCTCGTAGACATCATCTTCCTCCTCATCATGAAATTGTTTTAGCAGGGTGCTTTTAAAGTTTTTCCAATTGAACGAACAACCCATGCATTTAGATGACCACCACAAAAACCAATCGTACACTTCTGCTTCTAAGTAGTTGGATGCAGTCATGACTCTTTCTTGCTCGTCGAGTGGATGGTTTGCTCAAAAAATCGCGTCCATCTTATTTACCCATACGACAGTGCCCTTAAAGTTCTTACCATCATACTTAGGTAATATATTTTTTATTTTAAGATGGTTCCTTTCGGAAGATTTAGTAAAATATTGGCTTCCTTCGAACTTGTTGATGTCCTCCTGAATTTTTTTCATATCGTCATTGTTGTTGCTGCATTTTGTTTCCTTTTTTTCTTGAAGACAATATATATAATATATATATAAAAATATATTTTTTAAAATTTTAATCACAATTAATATAATATAGTGTTACACCGTGTATATATATATAACTATTATATAATATATATATATATATATATATATAAACCCAAACTATAAATATTATATAGTTTTATGAATTAACATTGTTTGAATTGATTTTCGCAAGTGCTAGCAAGTCCAGTCGTCGTGATCACAGGTGTGGTTTCGTAATCAGTCACGTCCACGACGTCACAACCTGCAAAAATCATTCAAAACGTTATTCATTAAAATATTAATAATAACATATATATATATATATTAATAATATATATATGATATATATGTTTTAATAATTAAATATTAATTCATTAATTAAATCATAAAATATATAATATAGTTTGGTTACATAGTTATATATATATATATTATATGTGTGTGTGTGTATATGTATTAATTATATATAACCACAAACTATATTATATAATTTTAATTGAATTAACATTGTTTGAATTGATTTTCACAGATGCTGACGTCATGACGGTTGACCGATATGAACCACGCCTGCTGAAATGTCACGACGGTTGACCACCACGTTTCGGAGTCACCCCATTTGGATTGATACCCTGTTGATTGCTTCGACAGCTAGACCACGATGCTCGACGGTGGCGTACGCTACGACTCCCAAACTAGGCTACGACTGCAAACAGACAACTCAATCGAGCAGTGGTTTGTGATGGCACGGTTACAGCAGATGGTCTCCCTGAACCCAGAAGCCGTCCACGCCACAGACCACAGAAAAAATCTCGTAGATGCAGATTGTCTTACACAGTGGCGGTTGCTCCATGTGTAACTCGTAGGTCTACCCGAGTTGTTCTCTACGCCTACTTACACGCATAGACAGCGGTAGTCACTACAGCGAACACAAGCTACGGATGGAAGGCCCGCAAGGCCTGATGACCAACAAAACCTTGTGGGTGGCACCAAAGGAATTTTGGCTTCGATACCACTGTTAGCAATAAATTTCTAAATTGTTGTTTGACTGTTAAAATACGCCAGATAAATTCTGAATGTAATAGATATA